>JAOTQJ010141590.1:0-37503 GCA_025642045.1 Solanum sejunctum
CCCACATACCTTGACCCCACAACAAGCTTTATTCTTAAGGACCTAACTTAGGTGAAATGTTGTATTCGGTCCCAAACATCATTAAATTGAACCAATTAAGGATGTTCAGGGTTTAAATTACGTTGCGGGTCCTAACATTTAGTTAGAGAAAATATACAGTGGTGCAACAATAACACTAGGAGTTAATGTCATTATTTTTTTAATTTAAATTTAGCATGATGATTGACTGTTTGTTTGACAAATTCATATATATTATTTGAATGTAATTTATTTTAAGTTGGTATAAAGCTTTACTATACATAGAGATATAAAAAAATGATGCGAATATATTCTATCTGAATCTGTGGGTTTTTTTTTGTCTGGGATTTTTTTAGTTTTATTTTGGATTTTGGTGGCATGCAATTTGTTTGATCCTAGCATGCCCTTGTTATATCTTTGGCATAAAATTTGCATTGCCTTTGACATATTTTTTGTGTAATTTTGGAATAAATCATTCATTTGATTTCAATATAAATAGTGTGAATTTTGTGGATTACAATGTGACTTTTTTTTGGGATGATCTTATTTCCACATATCCAGGCAAAAAAGATTTATACTCATTCAAATTCAAACACAAACACGAAAGTGTTTGAGGTACTGAGAAGTTCTTATGTAACGAGCAATTCAATTAATTTCTTCAAACTCCTTTTGGGCATTTTAATGAGATGAAATTTATAATGATCCAATCACTCCTTTTCCGATGTATGCTCCTTCTTGAGATTGATAAAGATAGGAAGGACTTGATCATTATGAGAGTAAACATGACTGAACTCTGATTCGAGCTTAAGGAGTTTGTTGTTGTAACTAGGCTTCTGTGCGGGCCCCTTAGTGACTTTATATTAGAATTTTTTGTGCCAAACAGGTTGATGCAATTGTACTTTTCTGGTACTAATAAGATGAAAAAAATGGATCTTTATAAAGTTGTTTCCAAGATAAATTTAATCCAATCTGAGGATCGTGTGAAGATTGTTGTAATGTACTTTATAAGTTCATTCTTGTTGTCTTCTAATCCAAGAAAAGACATGGATATCCAAGTTCTGGTTTGACTTCGCTGACTCTGGGGAATATTTAAAATATCCATGGGGTGATAAAATTTTCAGATTGAAAATTAATTTATGTTGCCGGAAGCTAAAAAGCAACCTATCATCTTTCAAATTTGCTAGATTCCATCTATGAGTGTTATGTGAATGTTAGCTCATTGATTGTAATTCATGTCAACACATCCACACCTCGTATTCTTAATTGGAAGATACCAGATGAGGCCATTTTCTTTGATGACCTAAACCACATAGTGCTCAAGAAATATGGCAATCAGGTGTTTTTCTTATTGTAAATGCAATACAAATAAAAATATTACTCCGATAGAGGAAGAATTAAATATTGTCAATCAAGGAAATCTTCGCGATTCTTTCAACAACCAAGAGAATGAGAAGGACACCACACCTGCGAGGACCAATGTTGATGAAGAAGACAGATACAATAAATTGAAGTGTAAAATTACATCTGTCAGTATTACAATATTGTATTTATATATTTTTTAGTTTATAAACTATTAACCTGTATTTTTAAACAGGTTCGAGAAGAGATGAAACAGCTGAATGTTAATGTTTGTAGTATTGAATCGAATTTTAATAGTTTAATAAATTATACTATCTTTGCAACAATCTGAATTGCAAATTTTTTTATGTTCAATAGGTTGGCAATCACATGTCTGACATGAAGCTATATTTTGACGATATGTTCAAGTTACTCATGGATGAGATCGAGTTAACAAAAAAATAACCAGGCTAAAAATCACCGATAGAGGAACAGTTTGTGTATATTTTTTTGGAAGCAATCATTTTTATTGTAAGTTCTTTTTCTTTTTCAAATGTATGTTTATTTGATCCACATCTCTCAGGGTTAAGATAATGCAAGAACCGGAGTTGATCAACCAACATTCCGTTTGAATGTCAATGTTTTTTTCTCAAATGTAGACAACCAATCAAACCAGTAAGTAAATTTTATTATTTCCAATATGTCACATTCAGTCTAGTTTTTTTAATTTTCTCATTCATTATCTGTTAAATGTATAGTTGTCTTCTTGAGAAAAATTCACAAAAAGAATTAGGAGACTGTATTGGGAAACATTGAAGATATCGAACCCTCGAAAAATAATCCAAATCAGTTTGTTCATGAAGAGATTTTCTTTTCCTCAAAAAAGGTCTTCTATTAACTGCATATAATTTGTTTTAAAGTATTTTAATTCTTTCTTTAGTTGGTATGTGTAGTTGACCTTTTGGGTATCCATCTTCATGGATTAATATTGGCTTAATTTTAGAGAAAACTAATACCATTTCTTATATATTGTTTTATACTCAAAAAATAATTAATATTAAACCAGGATTATATTAGGATCATACCATGTTTATTAATTTTATTTTGCTTATTTTGTTTTAAAATTTAAATTGGAATGTTACAAACAGGTTGTAGATCATGGAAATGACCATAATGTTGTTGATTTTGAAGGTACCCATTTTGGTACTAATAACTTATAAAAAAGTTTAATTTTTGTGTTTGTTCTAGCATGTCAGTTTCTTCTCATGCTATTAATTTTTGTGCATATATAGTTGTATATCATAATCCAGTTGATGGATGGACCACAAGATGCGCAGATAATGCCAACATCCATTGAGAGTCTGCCAATAATTCACTGACACTAGATAATTATCCCAACTTCACTAATTTTTAGACATAGCATTGGATTATGTGTTAATCGAGATGGTTACTCCAGAAGTGCAAGTCCAAAATAGGAATCGGGGCAGATGGCAGTCATCCCTATACATTCGACTGCCAAAATCTGGAAGTAGTGCAAAATAGTGCCCTGTCTATTTTTCAATCAAGCATCCATTTGTCAATTATGAAGATTTTGACGTTGATACTAATTTGGAAAATGAATTTTTGGAATAGGTTTACAAAAATGCTACCTCTAGATGTTGCGGGTACGTGCACAAGTGTCATTTCTTTGCATCAGTATCACCTATTACTTATATTTTATTAAATAGAGCTTTATATATATAATGTAATAAATTTATTTATTTATTTATTTTAAAAAGTCAGCGTATACAGTTGCAAAGCACAAGATAGAACATCCATTGAATCTTGGAGTTGTAACAGTGATCAAAAAGGATTAGTTCAACATAATGGTTCATCCCGACAAGCCATGGGAAGATGCGCATGTTGCAATGTTTTTATACACATTACATACTGGAGGTAGTTAGCATTATTAGTATCATATAATTCTAACATAAATTTGGCATGAAAACAAGTAATAATAATAAGCTTGATCACGTAAATTATTGTACTCATTATATACTCAATTTATTAAAATTAAACTAGTCACACAACTTTTAATAATAATATATATAGTTGAGTTTCAGTTAGTTATGTAAGTGTCATTTAAACTTGTAACACCAAGTAAAATTATCAAAATACCCTTAGAGGAGGAACATACACATAAAACATCTTCCCAAGCTCCAATAGAAAATCGAGACTGAATTTACGATTAGTACAAAAAATTGAGTGAAAAAATAGTCTCGGTCAGATTTTAGAGCAACCGAGTTAAAAGTAATTTTCATAGTTAAAAGCCAAACCATTGAGAGTACACGCCTAGGGAGCAACGTACCTGGGCATGGACTTACATATGATAATTTTCTTCCTAAATTGGAAAGAACGTGTTTTGAAGAAATTCGCAAAAATACATATGTTCATGGCCTAGGCGCGACGCGGACAAGGTGTCACAGAGAGAAATCTTAGTTCTTTTTATAGCAAGGGCCGTTTGGTCATTCTTCAACCCCTCCTAAGTTCAATAGACGAATATAAGGGGTCTCTTACATCAAGTCAAGTCCAAAGAATTTCTAGCAACTAAGTTTTTGTATATGTCGATAAAAGGGTCAAATTCAAAAAATCATATCTCCTCAACTGTAATGAGTTAGGTGACCTATAATATATCAAATCAAAGATATTTGAATTAAATTTCCAACCCATCCAATTTGTCCTTAATAAGAATTTAGAACAAAAATTTATGACCATTTTAGTGATGGAGTGCAGAGCTATCTGAAGGTCCGCACCCGGAGCTCGTCGCAGACAGAACGCGAACTCTCACTGGATGAACTAGTGACATTTTTTTCTTTTATTTTGAGGGAACTTTTATCCTAAAATCTTTGAGGGTCTATTTCAGGTCCCAAAATGCATGAAATATTAGTTTTCATAATTAAAAACCCTCTCCTTCACTCCTAAACATAAACGCTCCAGAATTATCAAGAAAGTCATCAATTAAGGATTAGCTTTCAAGACCCTCCTCAAGGTAAGTTATTCTTCATAAATTTCAATCTACCTAACCCAAATTTCTTCATCTATTCATGAATCTCTAATAAGATTTTAAAATGTAATCTAGGGTTTCAAGAAAATGAATTCAGGAATCCCAAGAAAGGATTTCTTTATTGTTCTTCTTAAATAATTATGATTCTTCATAAAGAACTCTAAATAGTCTAAGTCAAAAATTTAAAAATCAAAAAGAATTCTTTCAACTAATGTCCTCCCAAGTTCTTTCACTTTTAAAAAAATACCAAAATTGAGGATTTTCTCTAAGAAAGAGAGTATTCAGCAAACTTCAATGGTAATATCAACTTTTCATGTATGTAATACTTACCAAAGTATGAAATCATTCCTTCACACGCCCTTTCATCTTCCTTGAGTCAAAGATTTGAAAATAGTTGAGGTTTTTGATAAAATTTCTTCTATTTTGATACTATATCTTTGTATTTATCATGAAGTCCTACTTTATTAATGAGTAAATTACTATATCACATATGTATTGGCATGAAATTTACACATATTTTATACTTGTCTACTTGAGTTTTACATTGCACAATTAACAATATCCTATGCATAATAAAGAGATTGAGGCTGAGGTTGAGTACAATAGTTGAATATATTTGAGCATGATTGATCGTGAGATGTACACCATATTGATGTCACTTATATGATTACACATGATACCTTACTTGCACTATATGAAGGGTAAATTGACAAGTCCAAATGACTATATTGAGTTTGAGTCAAGTTTAATTCTTTGTATTGATTGATTGATTGATTGAATTACTGAGTTGAGTTGAGTTTGATTAGATGATTGATGAGTTGAGACTGATGAGTTGAGATTGACGATTGAGTATATTTTAGTCTTGGGAGGAGTATTGAGCATCGAATGGGGAGTGAGTATATATATACTCAATCTCATAGAACTATGTTGCCAGCATAGGATAGTCATATGACTCGTTTTGATGACGTTTGTTTTGCAATTGGACATTTATTATGGATCCATGAGATAGAGTTGACACGTTCTTTTTTGTGGAAAGTTAAGAAATGGTGAAGCAATGATACAACATTCATTGTACATCTGCATAAAATAATGGTGGGGCGTAAGTATTTCGGTTAGAGAAACTCCCAAGCAAACACTTGAGTTGAGCATATCCTGATTTTCAAACTAAGTTACATTGAACACTGAGCCTATTTCTAAAGCATGATTTCAAACTTCCAAACTTGCATGATTTCAAACTTAAAAATTTGTATGATTTCTTGAGTTGAGTTGTGACATAAAGAGTTGAGCCTTGAGTCGAGTCTATTGATTGCTTAGAGCCTTGTCTATTCACTTTTAGCTCGTTTGCATGTTAATACATTCTATATACTAATGCCAATTATCCCTGCATCATTTCATGATGTAGATATGAGAGATAGAGGACTTCAGCAGATGCACTGTTGAGGTTTAAAATTCCTAGATCCAGAGATTAGTGAGCGCTCCTTACTTTTCAGAGGAGACTGTTCGTATTTTATTCAATTCTTTCTTTGTTGAGTTGGGTAGCCATGGCCTATCCTGGTACCTTTAAGACAATTAGAGTAGAGGCTTCATAGACCTAGAGTGGAGAATATTGAGTATTTTACTTTCAGACTTGACTTATTTTGAAAACTATTTATGATATCTTTGGGTTTCTTCCAAATGTTTTCATTGAGTATTCTTTCGTTGTGAGTAAGATGTGACGATGAGGCCAAGTGGTTCGCTCGAGGACTAGCAATTGTTCTTGAGTGTCATCCACACCTAGGGTACCCTCCCGGGGCATGACAAACTTAGTAACAGAGTACAAAGTTCAAGTATCCTAGGGTGTTGATGAAGCCATATCTATAGGAACTTATTTATGGTTGTGAGGGTCTCACTTCTATAAATGAGGGACTGTTGACATTGAGGAAAAGTTTTCCTTCTTCCAGATTCTGAATCATGTGATAGAGCTAATTCCTAAGAAATCTATGATGATTCGTACAATGCTTTAAACCTTTCAACTATGCCTTGTCTACGAGGTGATAGATAATAATTTTTGAACTCTTATGGTTAAGATCTCCTATAATAAAGTAATCATAATGGTAGAGGGACTGAACTAGGCTTGACAAAAGTCGACTAGTGTACGAAGTTGATTGACTAAAATGAGTGCACTATTATTTATATGAATCGTGCATTTGAGTTAGCTCTAGGTGTACCTAGACCCTCTTATGAAAACTTGCTTTCAACGTGACCAATGAGAGAGGAACTTATGTCTCTAAAGAGTTTAATGTTACCACCTAAGAGTGAGATATAAGGTCTTATAAACCCTGAGTAAAACCTAATCATCCAAAGTTAGAAGGATGATGATAGATTGAAGGGACGAGATAGCAAGAGTGATGGCCGATTGAGGTTAATAGTTAGAGTTATATACCTATTAGGTCAGTAAAGGTGATGAGTCAATTTTTCTAAGTTTTATGAAAGAGTGGTGAGTACCCTATGATTGTCATGATGAGGCATCAAAAGAGAGAGTTAGTGTCAAAATGTGTTAATGCATGCTCAAAACTAGAAATAGGTTTATGTCGATGTATTTTGATATCCTTTTAGGGAGGGTGAAGTGTAGATATTAAATAGGGGAAACAAAGTACTTCTGAGGTACTATACCTAAACTAGGTTTATGATTTTGATGTGAGAGTATCATAAGATTCATACAATGATGAACTTAGCTAGATAACAAGGTGAGGTACACTAGATGGGTAAATGGTATATGAGTTGTGAAGAGAGGATATGGATTGAGTATTCGCTATGAGACTTTAGTAGGCCTATATTCCTAAATTGTTACCTAGTAGTTAGAGGTTGGTATAATACGAGGGAAGTGTGTGATACAGATGGTAGCAATAATCCCTAAGCTTGGAATTTTAGGGAGTGATGTGAAGAGGGAGATAGCATAATGATAGTGATAGTACTTGTTAGATATTTGACCTAATAGTCTTATTGTAGTGTGTGTTCAATGATTGAGATGTTAATTCGCAAGGAACATAGTGCTAGGGGTAGAGGAGCGGTACCCTTTAGATGGAGATAGTAAATTAAGGGAGAAGCACTAGAAAAGAGGAGGTTAGATTGTAAGTGTTGTGGGAAGTGGTATATACGCCATAAGAATAATAATATAGATAGATTTCCATAGAGACATAAAGTTGCTAAGAGTGATATCATTGAAAGAGGAGTCTGAGTGTCTAGTTATATATATGCAACTATAGCATTACATAAGTGTTTAAGAAATTCCTGTAGATAGTGACACCTCGACTGAGTGGGGGCATATGTTTACACCCTACTAAAGGAAATTGATTCACAAATCTAGAGAGAGGATCTTGAGAGCTAAGGAAGAGATGACAAAGTGGTAAACCAGAGTTAATCTTGAGTCTTCGATAGTGATGGGCTGATCAAGATGAGATATTAATTCTTTTTCATCTCATACAATCTTTACCTTCAGTTGAGGTGATACTCTATTCCCTTCTGGTGTATAACTGTTGTACCTATGGCCTAGTCCTATACACATCATGTTGATTCTCATTCATACTAAGTTTTGATAATGAGAAGTGATAAATTCATTCATTAGCCTTGATCTTACCCCATGAATCCAAGAGTTTCCAATCCTATGCTGAATAAGATGTGACTTGAGTTTTACAGTACATATAGTTCTGTGAACTCAGAGTGAGTTTTGATAGACTAAGGTGATTGTACTTCGACATGTATGAATGTCCTGAGATAAGATTTTTTGATTGAATCATACTAATGATCTCCATTCCAAACCCTTTGAGCAATCTAGCTTTCCAGTCTCGATAGAAGTATTGATGATAGTAGATGAGTTATAGGTGATGGGAGAGAATTAGTGCTCCTGTATTATGATAATGGAGTTGAGTTCCTATCTTTGAGTTAATATTCCTTTTGAGCCTCTGCGTACTTGAGTATGCAAGTCCTTGATGCGATTCATGCTTATCTTGCATGGATAGGTAGTAGTTTGAGGTTTCTAAAAAAAGGGAGATGCTGAGTTTCTCCGGTCCACATATTGATGCTGATAGTATAGAATGAGGATGAGGGTAGATGAGGAGAAGTGAGTGTATCCTTATCATGATATTGGTGTTAAACTTGTGTCATGTAGGAATAGGGATAGGAAGGAGGAGAGATATATAACCTTATGATTAGCAGTAGGTAGGTGAGAGTATGTTAGTGTCACTTTGAGTGAGATCTCATTGAATAGTGGATGTAGAAGTGCTAAGTAGCCTTGAAAACTCTAATTTATAGTTGAAGTAGTTAGAGTGATAGGCTTGAATTTGTGTTTGTTGTTATTCGAGTATCGATGATAGACTAGTGAAGACTTTGTAATAAGGGCTCAAGAAAAAGTAGTGAAGTAGTGAAGACGATAAGTAATTTTTTAATGAAATCCTCGTGGAAGTTTAGAGTTAACTATTGAGGATTAGCTTTGCATGAATATGATTATTTCGTGAATAGCACCTTGAGGCTTAGAAGTAGGATTGAATGGAAGAGGAGGAGGTGGTTAAATGGAAATTTGAGTAAGAGTCAAAAGCATTAGTTGAGAGAGTAGAGTGTCATGAAAGGGAGTATAATTGAGGTGGGGAGTTGAACTTAAGAGTGCCCATAGAGTCTTGCATATCATGATTGTCCCATTCTAGATTAAAATTGATGACCTCCATCTTGAGTCCGAAAAATTGATTGACGAGGTATTTGAATTGCTCAAGTTCTGATGTCCGCTTTATGCCCCACCGGTGAAGATGTCTAAGGTATAAAATAAGAACCTTATGGAATAGATTGTAAGATTGTGACTAACTTATTAGCTAGCACAAAGTGACATTAAGTTAGGCTCAACTTTGCTAAGGGTATGCAGTAAAACTTAGGCCTTGACTAGAGTGATGAGCTGCAGAAGATGATGCCCTCTAACGAGTTGAGTTTTCGGCTCTTATATAGATGTTCACTAATGAGTTGGAGTATTTGAGTAATTAACTTCTTGATGTGTACATTTTCGAGTCTGGATAGAGACTGTTAAGATCGATGAGGAGTGGAGAGTTTGATTGAGTGGGTGAGTATTGAGGGGAGCTTTCAATTGTTATTCATGCCTTGATTTCCATCTCTACTTGTAATTCGAGGACCAATGATTCCAAGGAAGGGATAATGTAATACCTAATAAAATTACCAAAATATCCCTAGAGGAGGGACATGCACATAACATGACTTCCCAAGCTCCAAAGAAAATTTAAGACCAGATTTTTAATCAGTACAAAAAATTGAGTGCGAAAATGGTCTTGCTCAAATATTAGAGTATCTGAGTCAAAAGATAATTTTTTATAATGAAAATCCAAACTAGTGTGAGTGGACACCTAGGGCGCGATCTTCCTAGAGCGTGGACTTACACTTGGTAAATTCCTTCGTAAATTGGAAAGAACGTGTTTTGAAAAAATTCGCAAAAATACATATGTTCGCGCCTTAGACGCGATGCGAACATGGTGTCACAGAGTGAAATCTTATTTCTTTCTAGGGGAGGTCCTTTTTGTCATTCCCAAAGCCCTCCTAAGTTCAATAAACTAATATAAGGGATCTTTTACATCAAGCCAAGTCCAAAGAATTTCTAGCAACTAAGTTTTCGTATGAGTCGATAGAAGGGTCAACTTTAAATAACCATATCTCCCAAGTGTAAGGAGTTAGGTGACCTTTAATATATCAAATTGAATATATTTGAATTAGTTTTCGAATGCATCTAATTTCACCTTAATTAGAGTTCATAGTAGAAAATTATGACCATTTTAGTGAGGGAGTGCAGAGTTGTCTGAAGGCCTACGCCTGGAGCGCGTCACTGATAGAATGTGGGTCCTTACTGGATGAGGTAATGACATTTGTTTCTAATATTTTGAGTATGCTTTTATCCTAAAACCTTTAGGGGTCTAGTGAAGGTACTAAAATGCATAAAACATTAGTTTTCATAATTAAAAAGCCTCTCCTTCACTCCTGAACATAAACACTCAAGAATCATCAAGAAAGTCATCAAGTTAGGATTAACTTTTAAGATATCTCCTCAAGGTAAGTTATTCTTTATAAATTTCAATCTATCCAACCCTAATTTATTCATCTATTCATGAATCCCTATTAGGATTTTAAGTCATAACCTAGGGTTTCATGAGAACGAATTCAAGAATCCCAAAAAAGAATTTCTTCATTCTTCTTCAAGAATTGTGGTTCTTTATGAAGAACTTTAAAGAGTCTAAGTCAAGAATTCAAGAATCAAAGAGAATTCTTTCAACTAACGTCCTCCCAAGTTCTTTAACTATAAAATAACTACCAGGATTGAGGATTTTCTCCAAGAAAGTGAGTATTCATCAAACTTCGATGGTAATATCAACTTTTCAGGTATGTAAGGCTTACCAAAGTGTGAAGTCTTTTCTTTACATGCCCCTTCATCTTCCTTGAGTCAAAGATTTGAAAATAGTTGAGGTTTTGGAGAAATTTCTTCTATTTTAATACTATATCTTTATGTTTACCATGAGGTCCTACTTTATTACATGAGTAAATTGCTATGTCACATGAGTATTGGCATGAAATTTACACACGTATTTTATACCTGTCTACTTGAATTTTACATTGCACAATTAATGAGATCCTATGCATAATAATGAGATTGAGACTGAGGTTGAGTACATGAGTTGAGTAACTTGAGCATGATTGATCGTGAGATGTACACCACATTGATGTCACTTATATGATTGCACATGACACCTTACTTGCACTATATGATGGGTAAATTGATGAGTGCAAATGATCGTGTTAAGTTTGAGTCAAGTTTAATTCTTTGTATTGATTGATTGAATTGTTCAATAATTGAGATGAGTTTAGTTTGACGAGTTGAGACTGATGAGTTGAAATTGATGAGTTGAATTATGAGTTTAGTACATTTTAGTCTTAGGAGGAGTATTGAGCACCGATTAGGGAGCGAGTATATATCTACTCAATCTCACATGACTACATTGCTAGCGTAGGATAGTCATATGGCTCCTTCCGGTGACTCTTTACCATGCCCTGAGCCTACACCTTGTACGTGGCCGGCACTCAGAAACCATTGATGGTTCCTAAGTGAACCACTTGGCTCAACTCACTCATTCAATTAGTACAAGATTTAAATAAAATAAACGAATGTACTTAAATGGACATGCAAACTCTCATGTAAAATAATTTTATATCTTGTAATAAAATAACTCAATGTTTCACTTGAAGCAAATAATAATAGTTTTTCAAAATTAACTCTGAAAGTAAGACAGACTCTACTATTTTCTATCTAACTCAATCTATGAAGCCTCTATCAACTCATAAGAAGGTGCTAAGACACAATCAAGGTTACCTCAAGACAATACAAAAAAGGAATAAACTAAAATAAAAAGGTTCCTCCAAAAGTAAGGAGGTCTCACCACTATCTGCAACTTATTAGATCTACAAAGTACTTATTGAGGATCTCTAAAACCTATACCTATATCATGAAATAATGCAATACCGAGTGACATCAGTTCGTGGAATATATGCTATGTAAGATGTCCAAAAAGTACTAAAAATACGATACTCATTTAAAAATTGAATTCTCTAGATAGCTTAATTTACAAAAGTATGTCATGTAATTAAAACATATGTTTTTGAACTTGTTTAAAAGTTTCACTTAATAGAAATAAATACTGGCTTTAATGCATTAATAAATAGAACTCAATATATAATAATTATGCTACTCAATGATTAGCTCTGAAAATAGCTCAACTCAATTAAATATGCAACGTAATAAAAAGAAATACTTGAATAAAGAAATAATAAATCTTAGTGTGTAAAATAATAAACTTTACTTCTTGGGGAGTTTCTCTAATCGGCAACAATCACTATGAGTTTCATGATGATACAACGTCTTGGCCACACTACCAGAGCTATCCCATACTTTGCCAGGGTAAGGGATGAAAACTAAGAGAGTGGATCCATCCCAAAATGGGGCCATCTTAATGGTAAGTGAGGAGTTGTACTCTTGGTACAATCCTATCCTACATTGTCTATGTAGTTTATGAGTTCGAATTATTATTACTCTCGTTCATATTGGTGCTCAATACTACTCCCAAAAGTATTAATTATATGCTCATACTTAAAAGAATATTCTTGCTCGAAGTATTACTTTCTTCTCTTTGGTACTTAACCCAACTTAACATTCTCTTAATTTGTCTAAAAATTGTCTAAAATCATAGGCTTCAAGCTTCACTATTCATAAAATACTTATACTAATACTTAACTTGAGTTTAAAGAAAGATTTTGAACTTCATAGATTCTCGTAGTAACTTCAGGGCTTAACTAATTTAACAATTAAAAGTAGTATCTCAACTTAGTATCCCAATTTAGTAGAAAAAATTAGTAAATATCATGCTTTTCTTCAAAACTCATTAAATCATGCATTATCTCATCAAAATGTGTTCCTTAAAATATAAACTCTTTGGACTCAATAAAATATATATATATATATATATATATTAGTTTAAATTACTCTTTCATCAATGCATAGAAAAGTCATCATCTTTACTAGTACATGCAAACCTTTATTCAAAATACTTGTTTAATGCATGAAAAATCATAAATTTCAATATCAAAGAATATATAGGAAAGCCATGATCATTAACTTTATTATGGTTCATCGGAAAGTATCCATGAATGAAAATTCCAATGATATAAAATCTAAAAATAATAAAAATCTCAGTGCATGAATATATTTAACTCAATGGAAGAGGAATTGACTTATTTAGAATTCAATATTTAGGGTAAGACTCTACTTAAACTCAATTATGGAGAATTTAACATATAGACTGCATGGCTGAACTCAATCCAACACAATGAGTAGTCTTACATACCTAAAAAGTTGATATTACCATTGAAGTTTGATGAACACTCGCTTTCTTGGAGAAAATCATCAATCTTGAAAGTTCTTTTAAAGTGAAAGAACTTGAAAGGACATTGGTTGAAAGAATTTTCTTTGTTTTCTTGAATTCTTGACTTAGAATCTTTAGAGTTCTTGATGAACAACCTTAATTCTTGAAGAAGAAGAAAAATCAATAAATCTTTTCTTGGGATTCTTGGAATTTGTCTTCTTGAAATCCTAGGTTATGATTTAAAATTCTATTAGAGATTTATGAATAGATGAAGTAATTTGGGTTGGGTTGATTAAAATTTATGAAGAATAACTTACTTTGAAGATCAATCTTGAAAGTTAATCCCAACTTGATGACTTTCTTGATGATTCTTGAGCGTTTATGTTTAGGAGTCAAGGAGAGGGTTTTTAATTATGAAAATTTATGTTTTACGCAATTTGGAATCTTAAATAGACCGGCAAAGGTTTTAGGATAAAAGTATACTCAAAATAAAAATATGTCATTAGCTTATCCAGTAAGGGTCCGCGTTCTGTCCGCGACACTCTTCAGGCGTAGACCTTCAGACAGCTCTGCACTCTGTCACTATAACGATCATAACTTTCTACTCTAAACTATGATTAAGGCAAAATTGTATGCCTTGGAAAGCTAATTCAAATATATTCAATTAGATATGTTATGGTTCACTAACTCATTATACTTTAGGAGAAATAATCATTTGAAATTTATCCTTCCATCATCTCATACAAAAACTTAGTTGCTAGAAGTTCTTTAGATTTGGTTTGATGTAAAAGATCCATTATACTAATTTATTGAACTTAGGAGGGGTTGGTCAATGACCAAAAGGCCCTTCTCATACAAAGAAACAAAATTTTACTTCGTGACATCATGTTTACATCACACCAAGGGCACAAACTTGTGTAGTTTTGTGAAAATTCTCAACATACAGTCTTTCTAGAAAATCCCAAGTGTAAGTCCATGCCCTAACCATGTCACGCCCTAGCTCACACATACACTATATCAGATTTAATTATAAAAAATTATTTTTTGACTCGATTGCTCTAAAATCGGGTCAAGGTTATTTTTCCACTTTATTTTTTCATGATGATCGCAAATTTAGTCTCAGATTTTCCATTAGAGCTTGGGAAGACATGTTATGTGCATGATTTTATTCTGGGGGTATTTTGATAATTTTCACAGGGTGTTACACTCTTATCCTACAAGTGGACATTTATTATGGATCCATGAGATAGAGTTGACGCGTCTTTTTTTGTGGCAAATTAAGGATGCGCGACGCAATAATGCCACATTCATTGTACATCACCATGAAATAAGGGTGGGGTTTTGAGTATGTCAGTTAGAGAAACTCCCAAGCAATCACTTGAGTTGAGCATATCCTGATTTTCAAATAATGATCTAGAATCAAAGAAAAATAATAAATACCTCTTATGGTGTGCTTTGGAAGAAAGGTATTGAGTTGCATTGAACACTAAATCTATTTCTAAAGTATGATTTCAAAAATAAAAACTTCTATGATTTCTTGAGTTGAGTTATGATATGAAGAGTTGAGCCTTGAGTCAATTCTGTTGATTGGTTTGAGCCTTGTCTGTTTACTTTTAGATAGTTTACATACTAGTACACTCCACGTACTAATGCCATTTGGCACCGCATCATTTCATGATGTAGATACGAGAGATACAGGACTTTAGAAAATGCACCATTAAGGTTTTAGAGTTCTGAGATCTAGAGGTTGGTGAGCCCTCCTTACTTTTTGGAGGAGCTTGTTCTTATTTTATTCAGTTCTTTATTTGTTGAGTTGGATAGCCATGACCGGTCATGGTACCTTCTAGACGATTAGAGTAGAGGCTTCACAGACCTAGAGTGGAGAATCATTGAGTATTTTACTTTCAAACTTGACTTATTTTGAAAACTATTTATGATATCTCTGGGTTTCTTCCAAATATTTTCATTGAGTATTCTTTCGTTGTTGAGTAAGATGTGATGATGAGGCCAAAGGGTTCACTCGGGAACTAGCAATAATCCTTTGTTGAAGGAGGTTGCCTTCTTGGGTCATGAGTGTCAGGGGATGGTATTAAGGTGGATCCTAAGAAGACCGACGTGATTAGAAATTAGCTTAGATGTTGACCCCATCAAATATTAGGAGTTTCTTGGGCCTTGTGGGATACTATAGAAGGTTTGTGGATGGGTTTTCCTCCATCACTTCCCCTATCACAAAATTAACTCAAAAGAAGGTTAAGTTCTTATGGAACAATGAATGTGAGAGAAACTTCCAAACATTGAGAAATACACTTGTGTCTGCTCTTGTATTGTCACTATTGGATGGGCTTGAGGGTTTTATTGTGTATTGTGATACATTTAGAGTTGGTTTGGGTTATGTGCTAATGCAAAATGGTAAGCTCATAGCCTATGCTTCTAGACAAGTCAAAGTGCATAAAAAGAATTACCCTACCCTTGATATAGAGTTAGATGCCGTTGTGTGTGCATTAAAGATTTGGTGTCATTACTTGTATGGGGTGCATATTGATGTCTTCACCGATCCTAAGAGCCTTCAATATGTCTTTACTCAAAAAGATCTCAATTTGAGATGAAGAAGGTGGCTAGAATTTCTCAATGATTATGACATGAGTGTGCATTATTACCCGGGTAAGGGAGTGGTAGTGGATGCTTTGAGCCAGGTGTCTATGGGTAGCCTAGCTTATGTGGATGGTAGTGATAGAAATATGGCTAAGGAGGTGCATAGATTGGCTAGATTGGGGGTTAGGTTGGAAAAGGTGGGTAATGGTGTTGTTGTTGATGGTTCTAAATCTTCTTTGGTTGATGAGGTGATAGCAAAACAAGATTTAGACTCCTCCTTGCTTGAATTGAAAGCCTTGGTGAAAAAGGAAAAAAATAGAGGTTTTCTCCTAGGGGCGAGATGGGGCCCTTAGATACCAAGGTAGGTTGCATGTGTCTTGTGTTGATGGTTTGAGGGAGAAAATTCTTGAGGAGGCCATAATTCTTCTTACTCCATCCACCCCGATTCAACCAAAATGTATAGAGACTTGGGGGATGTGTATTAGTGGGTAAGCATGAAGAGGTACATTGCCAAATTTATTTTCATTTGCCATAGTTGTCAACAAATCAAAGTCAAACAGCAAGGGCCCGGTGGCCTAACTCAAGACATAGATATTCCCACTTGAAAGTGCGAGGTAAGTAATATGGATTTTGTAGTTGGGTTGCCTAAGACTAAAAAAGGTTTTCATTCTATTTGGGTTGTGGTTGATAGGATGAGGAAATCGGTCTACTTTCTACCGGCTAACACCACATATGGGGCTAAAGAGTATGCAAGGTTGTACATCCATGAGTTAGTAAGGTTGCATGGATTTTCTTTGTCCATCATATCGAATCATGGTTCATAATTCACTTCACACTTTTAGAGGTCTTTTCAAAGGGGTTTTGGTACAAAAGTTCATCTTAGCACGACCTTTCACCCTCAAACGGATGGCCAAGCCAAAAGACTCATTCAAACACTTGAATATATGTTTAGGGCTCGTATCTTGGAGCTTAAAGGTAGTTGGGATGATCACCTTCCGTTGATTAAGTTTGCGTACAATAATAGTTATCACTCTAGCATTGGTATGGCTCCTTTTGAGGCTCTTTATGGGAGACATTGTAGATCACCGGTCGGTTAGTTTGAGGTTGGAGAGGTGGCTTTACTAGGAATTGATATAGCATGGTATATCTATTGTGTCTCTTGATCTTATAGGTGTTGTTGAGGATAACTCAACCTATGAGGAGTTTTCGGTTCAAATCCTAGATAGATAAGTGAAGAGACTGAGGAATAAGGAGGTGACATCTATTAAGGTTCTTTGGAGGAACCAACAAATCGAAAGTGCTACTTGGGAGGCTGAAATGGACATACAAAAATGGTATCCTTATCATTTTCACTACACTCAAGCCTAAGTTACTGATTCTAAGTCCCCTATGTGATTTAAAATCTTGTGTTTCAGCCTCTATGTCATGCATATGCATTCATGTTTAAGTTGAAAAGTTTATGATGATTTTACATTTACATTGAGATGTTAAAAAAGGTGTTTTAACTGTAATGTTGCACTTTAGTTGGTGTTGGTTTATATATGATCATTCTTGTCTTGTATGTCTCTTTTACATTCGGGGACAAATGTTCCCAAGGGGCAGATATTGAAATGACCCCAAAAAGTGCTCGAAAACATGCCTTGGAATGCCAGAAATTATAAATTCATTATATCTCAAAATCCATTTGTTATTTCGATAATCCCATTTCATATATATGATCAAGGGTTCAAAATAGGTGAGAGAGGGTCTAACCCCGATTTAAGAGCGAAAGATTAACAAGTTTAATTTTTATAATTTTTCTTATCTAGAATCAATCCGCGATAGCACCGCGAGCGCAGCTTTCACTGACATATATTATTTTGGCCTCCGCAATAGGTTTGCATCACAGACCAGACGCGGACCTATGTATTTTGTTGCCAGTGATTTGTATCTCGATCCAAGACTTTCGGGTCTTGGGCCTAAGTTTTTCCAAACATGTTTTTACCTATACTTAGCCAAATTTCACCCTCATATCATCCTAAACATTTTATAATACTCACTCAAACACTTAGTCATATTTTTTCTCCCCAAACACAAGTTCCAAAACCTCATCCTAAGCTAAGAATCAATTCCTATTCGAAAAGAGGATTGAATCATGTCCCACTGTTTACCACCATATCCCCGCTGGTAACAAGTCTTGTTAAATCAGAAGATAGAAAGCTTCCCATCTCTACCAAATCACGCCCCTATTGCCACGATCCTTTCCTGGGCATCCCCATTCTCCAAGAAGGAAAAGATTGAATTTGGTTAGACCAATCACTTCTACCATAGCAAGTTTCGAATGGAATGGCATTCCCCCTTTTTGGAGGCCGAAGCAAATGCTTAGATGAGAAGAAGTCAGAGCAGCCATATCGTCTAACTTCCATGCTCCTTGATCTTCAAAGAAAACTGACAATGTTAAGTTTGACTATGCCCGCAGATGACTCAAGGTTTTCGTTGGGTCAGAAGGAGAAGCTAGAGGTCTCTTAGATATGGGCATAGCTAGGTCTTTCTTCTGTTCTGGCGGTGGTATTGGATCACCAAAGAAAGCAAGTCGTAACCTCCACTCTTGTTTGGTGCTTACTCTTTTGTGTCACTTACTAGATTCTTTCAATTGCGCTTGCATTATAGGAGTCGGAGGAGGTTTCTGAAGGGGTCGCCTGATAAAAAAGGTGCTTCTTCAAGCTTTAAGTCTCCATCTCCAATCTTTACCAGGCTTATCTCTAAGCTAAGGTATGTGGGTTTCTTTCATGTGTTCCTTTTGCCCATGATACCCAAACATCTTTTTACTCAAACTGCATGATTTAAAGTTGATTTACAAATGGGTTTTGATTATTTTGAAAATTCACTGCATGCTATGTTAAAGCTATATAAAGTTGTGACTGTTTTACTATGTTTTGAGCTATAAATCTTTGATGTATTGTAAGATTTGATGAGTAGTTTTGAGGTACATTTCTAGAGTGTGTTACAAAGTGTTGATTGATGGTTTTACAATGGATTTTCTTGCATGATTTCATCTCTATATTTCATGATTTTATACTAACATTACACCCCCCTCCAAGTGTTTGATAAAATGTTTGGCTAGGGTTTCTTATGGAATTGAAGGTCCAAAGCATGAGATATGATATGATTGATGTTATGATGATGAAATAAGCTAATGTACATGATAAATTCAATATAAAGTATTGCATTAGACCATGCCAAATTCAGGGAATTTAAGAACCCGGATAACAGATATAGAGGTTTGTACTCATTAACCGACGAAAAGGTTAGTACTTCTTCAACTAGTGATGGGGCGGAATCATCACTAACTGAGATGGGGTTTGTACTCATCAACCGAGTGAAGCGGTACTTTATCACCTAGGTGATGGGGCGGCATTATCACCAATCGAGTGGGCCATTTGTACTCATCAACCGAGTGAAGGGTTAATACTTCACCAACTAAGTGATGGGGTTTCAGGACCCAGACCTAGGGCCTAGTCATGACCAGTGAATGGGGAACCTGAATGAACCCTGAACAAGCCTCTTTGTATATCATTATACATCCTGATCGCGAAAATAATTAAAATGAAATAAGAAAAGATATATAAAAGGGGAAAAATGGGCTATGGGACATCTTTGATACCATAACAACAATAAGCAAGAGAGTCAAGGCTCATAGCATGATTGCACCATATGTCCAACAATACCTCTACTACATAGATAAGAGCAGGGGCCAGGACAAGCACTTAGGCTCACTCTCATAGTCATAAGTATGTGATAAAGTAAAGGGAATCTTAATACATAGTATAAAAGAATAGTCATTATCCCCGGAATGGAGGACTCACCAAAGATTAACTTGAATAATCTGTCTAGCCACAAGAAGAATCAATAGGAGCTCTGGTTCCTATATGGTAACATTATATTAGCATAGAGTATGAGTTAGTATATTTGAATGTACTAAGTATGTAGGATGAAATGCAACAATAGATAGGCATCATAGTCAAAATGCATAATAATAGGTAATAGGCATAATATAACAACATTGCATGTATGATCAATGCATGAGTAAAACATACTTACAATTCATTCAACTCATATAGATCATTATGCATAGGTGTGGGAAGAGACCTCTACCGACATAGAATAAGACCAAGCATGCTACAACTTTGGAATCTCGATGATTACCCCTCACTGGTAAAGACATAATCTACTTACCAAGGTAAACCATACTTTAAACTTATGAGAACACGACATATTTCGTATGAAGTAACCTTCCTTACAGGAATCTAACTCTATTGCTAAAAGGATTTAAGACCCCACTTGAACTTACACGAACATGACCTAATTTTGTGTGAAGCAACCCTCCTTACGGGAATATGACCCAATTTGGAAAAGGATTTTTAAGAGATAGATCCACTAGTATAACAAGAGCATAACATCATCCTATGGCAGCACATAGTTATGGGACTTGGGAACTCACCTCTATGCCACTCTATGCTAAATCTAATCCTAAGGAATAGATAAGATAATCATAGCTTTAATAACTTGCAACAACATAGAATACATGACACAAGTAGCTCATAACATCATTGACCTCAAATAGTGAGCCCAAATTCAATCATAAGAATAGATCATCATCAACCTTATCCTTACATTAACATCAACATTAAGGGGCTCACAAGAGGTAAAATCTTTGTGAAAGAACTCAAACCCGGCTTTAAAACATCATCAATATTTCCTTGAATTATACACATCTTAAAATCATTATGAAGTCTTTCAACTCATAAGACATGCATTGGACCTCCAATTCCTTAAGAAATCATAATCGAACATTTTATCAAACACTTGACTGGTGTGTAGTACTAGTGTAAAATCATGCAATTCAAGAGTAAAAAATATGTAAGTAAATCCCATTAAAATAATAAATCAACACTTTGTAACATCCTCAAGCAACATATATCAAGACCCTTCAACAAATCCAACATTAGTTTCAAGATTTAGAGCTCAAAACATGCTAAATAACCATACTTTCATGAACTCAAATCACTGTGAAGTAAATTTCTTAATATACAAAACCCATATGCAAAATTAACTTTAAATTATACAATTTAAGTAGAAAAGAGGATTGGGTACCATGAGTGAAAGGACCCGATGGTTGAAACCCATATACCTTGACTTAGGAGAATTTCTTGAAGAGGACTTTAATGGAACTTGAAGTTTGAAGCAAATCCTTAGATCCGGATGAGGGTTTTGGGACTTGAATCTTGAAAGGAAAATTAGTCTAAGTGTTGAGTGAGTATTAGGGAATGTTTAGGATGATATGAGGGTGAAATAAGGCTAAGTATAGGTACTTTCATGTATCAGAATCCTTAGGCCCAAGACTTGACAATCTTCGACCGCAATCAAAAAAATCAAGTAGGACCAAAATTTCTGCGACGCGGATTACACACTGAAATTTACATTTTTGTACATATGAGTTATATGAAAATGAGTGTGGATTCTTCATCTGAACTTGGAATGAGGTAAAACCAAGTGCATTGGAAAGCTGGTTCAAAGAGATTTAATTTGGTAGGTCATGCATCACCCAATTCTTTGTGTGGTAACAGATATGCCCCTTTAAAGTTGACCCTCCTAAATTGCATTTTTGTGATTTTTGAATTTTGATGCTCTAAAATTTGAGTTAGACTCATTCCCAACTCAATTTTGCCCCCTAAATATGAATATAAAGTCGAATTTTGTGAAATAACAAATGAATTTTTAGATATAAGAAAATTAAGGTTTTGGGTATTTCCGAGGCACATTTTTGGGCATTTTTGGGATCATTTCAATATCTCTCCTTTGGGAACATTCATCCCCAAATGTCAAAGAAAAGTATAAGGAAAGAGTAATCATAAAGGTATCAGCTCCAACAAGAATGCAACAATACACATTAAAACACCATTTTCAAAACCTCAATATAAGTGTTAAAATCATCACGAACTTATCAACATAAACATGAGTGCATGCAATGGCATAGGGGTTGAAATGCAAGGCTTGGAATCATAGAAAAGGACTTGACATGTTACCATAAGCTTGAATAGAATGAAAGAAATATGAATATCACTTCCCCATTCCCGTACCGGCTCTTCGAGAAACACATACGAATAGACAACTCTCCCAAAGGGCCTTAACGAACACTTTATCATTATCAATCAATTTCTCCACTCATCCATCCAAAACCTCCACCGGGACTTTCTTCTAAGCCAATTTATCCTCCACCTGACGCATAACTTCAAAGAGTTCTATAGCACTAGAGTCACCAACACATCCCTTCAACCTAGAAGCATGACAATTGGACGAACCATATCTACATCCATAGGCAATCCCCAAACTTATACAACCTTATCAACCTCCCTCTACACTCTATAAAAACTCACAATCCTCAACTTAATTGTCAACCTTAAATACACCTAACCCACTTAGTACCATAACCACCATCTTCCCCTTGGGAGACAATATCCACTCTACCATCTTTTCACCCCAAAACTTCCATCTCTAATAAGGCGGAATCAAGGCCTTACTTAAACTAAACCTTCTCAACCAAAGAAGATTGGAACCACCAAGAACACTATACTACCATTCTCAACTTCTCTCAATCTAACTTCTAATTTAACCAATCGATGGATCCCACTAGTCTTGTTTTTCCACCATTATCCCCATATGCTAAGCTACCCATAAGCACCCTGCTTAGAGCACCAACCACAACACTAGCCTTACCAGGAAAAATAATGCACACTTATTTCATAATCCTTAAAGAATCCTACCCACCTTCTTGCTATCCATAATGCATGTTTAACATATTTAGCAAACAACCTCTCATCCTCCGAGACTTGCAACCCTACCCTCAAATGATTCACAAGTTCTAAGCAATTCAATACCTCATCACTAGAGACCACCACAAATAAATCAAGGTAAGGTTCTAAGACCCTATTCTAGAGACCCATAAACTTAATCGATGCATAATCCAACCAACAACTCCATCAATATTACTAATGCTTACTTGGAGACAAAACTCGAACGAAAGATCAGCCTTGATGAAGTGACTAAACCATTATAGTTGACCAAGTAGATCTACCATCCTTAACCATCATATTATAACCTTACAGGTTCTACACTTATTGGCAGCATGCTATGCAAGTAGCCCAAACTACCCCAAGACCTCCAACCTATCAAGCTAAGTCCAACCAAGATCACAAGACAAGACTCTCTGCGACAATAAATAGGGCAACCCTTATAGACCCCTACTAGCTACAATAGACTCATGCAACCATCTACGACACACACGTGAATCCTATTAGCACAAAGGAATCACACAAGGAATAATAACTCCCAGACCTATCAAATCACCCTACTCAAAATGTCGGTCATAACATTGGCCTTACTTAATGTCAGTCACAAGAGAGGCAATAGAAGATAAACTATTCACAACCTCCAATAACAGCCTATTAAGCCCAAGAAGTTCCTAACACCCAAGGGAGTTAAGGTCTAGTATAATAGCTAATCACCTTCATATTACTACGGTCCACCTTAAAGCCATCACTCGGCACCGCATGACCTAGGAAGACAACCTCTTACAACCAAAATTACCATTTCTCCTATATAGCATCCAACTTTCTTCCTTAAACTTTGTAGTACTGCCTTCAAATGACTCACATGCACTAACTTATTAAGGAAATGAACCATCATATCATCACTAAAACTACCATAAGCCTATTAGAGTAAAGACTAAAGATCTTAATCATGAGACTTATAGGCATAACAGGTATGCTAGTCAAACCAAAAGACACTACCCCAAATTCAAAATATCGAAAAGGGATATTCAATGTCTCATCTACCACCACTAATAATTCTATAAACTAAATAACTTAGGTTCAACAACTCCAATCCTCACAAGATGATAAATGCAACCCCTTAGAGACCAATTATACCTTAAGACATGAAATAGACCTACCCCCTTGCTATCACTTGACCACCACATCAAGACTTTTCCACTCAAGGACTGGTTCATTAGGGAATCAGGATCTAATTCTACGAGTCCTACTATCTATGAAGACAAAATATGTATGCAACCATTCCATCCCTAGTATGACATCAAAATACCACCATGCCAATTCCAACAAGTCATAAGGCAAGAACTAATGCAATACAAACTTGGATCAATACCTATGAACTTTCTAGCAACAATGTACCCAACAAATAGGTAAACACCAAAGATTCACAACACAACTCGAGACACACAAGAAGCTCACTAGCAACCAAAATAAATAATGAAAAGGAAAAGTGAAACTCGGATTTGTCAACATCAAAACCTTCAACTTACCTTCCTTTGCCATTTCTCTTTAAAGCGGCATGATCAACTAGAAAAGAAAAGAACATTCATTAGAGGGGCAAACCCTATCTCACTTCTAAAGTATAACATAGACACAAAGAAGGGAAACATTTTATAAAATATCTCATAGACTCCTATTCATAGTTGTGGTGCACAATACAACCACGAATAAGACTCTAATAGACACGGTGTGTTAGACTCTAAGGATCTAACAACCTAGTGCTCTGATACCATCTTTGTCACAACCCGGACTTAGGGCTTAGTCGTGACTGCAGAATGGGGAATCCAAATGAACCCCAAATAAGTCTCTTTGCATATCATTACACATCCTTAATCACGAAAGCAATTAAAATGACAATAAGAGAAGTTTTATAAAATGAGAAAAAGGGGCTAAGGGACATCTTTGATACCATAACAGTAATAAGCAAGAGAGTCATGGCTCATAGCATAATTACACCATATGTCCAACAAAACCTCTACTACATAGACAAGAGCGATGGCCAACACAAGCAACTCGGATCACTCTCATAGTCATAAGTATATGATAAAGTAAAGGGAATCTTAATACATAGTATAAGAGAATGACCATTATCCCCAGAATAGAGAACTCACCAATGACTAACTTGAATAATCCATCTAGCCACAAGAAGAATTAATAGGAGTTCCAGTTCCTACATAGTAATTATGTAGGCATAGAGTATACGTTAGTATATTTGAATGTACTAAGTATGTAGGATGAAATGCAACAAGAGATAGACATCATAGTCAAATGCATAAAAATAGGCAATAAACATAATATAACAACATGACATGTATGATCAATGCAAAAGTAAAATATTCTTACAGTTCATTCAACTCATATAGATCATAATACATAGGTGTGGGAAGAGACCTCAACCGACATAGAATAACACCAAGTGAGCTATGACTTAGAATCCCAATGATTACCCCTCACCAGTAAAGACATAGTGTACTTGCCAAGGTAAGCCATACTTCAAACTTACGGGAACATGACCCATTTTGTATGAAGTAACATTTCTTATAGGAACCCAACCCTATTTCACAAAGGTTTTAAGACCCCACTTAAACTTACGGGAACATAACCCATTTCATGTGAAGTAACACTCCTTACAGGAACATGACCCAATTTTGAAAAGGATTTTTAAGAGATAGTTTACTAAATGGATCCACTAGTATAGCAAGGTCATAACATCATTCTATGGTGGCATATAGTTTTAGGACTTGGGGACTCGCCTCTAGTATACTCGGTGTTAAATCTAATCCCATGGAATATATAAGATAATCATAGCTTTAATAACTTGTAACAACATAGAAGACATGGCATGAGTATCTCATTGACCTCAAATAGTGATCACAACTTCAATCATAAGAATAGATCATCATCAACCTTACCCTTGCATTAACATTAACATTAAGGGGCTCACAAGAGGTGAAATATTTAAGAAAGGACTCAAACCTAGCTTTACAACATCATTAGCATTTTCATAAATTAGACATATCTTAAAATCATCATGAAGTCTTTCAACACACAAGACATGTATTGGACTTCCAATTCCTGAAGAAATCATTATCGAACATTTTATCAAACACTTGGCGGATGTGTAGTGCTAGTGTAAAATCATGCAATTCAAGAGTGAAAAACATGCAAGTAAATCCCATGTAAAACCATTAATCAACACTTTGTAACACCCTCAAGCATTACACATCAAGTCCCTTCATCAAATCCTACAGTAGATCCAAGATTTAGAGCTTAAAATATGCTATGTAACCATACTTTAATAAAGCTAAATCACTGTGCAATAAATTTCTTAGTATAAAAAACCCACATGTAAAATCAACTTTAAATCATGAAATTTAAGTAGAAAAGAGGATTGGGTATCATTGGTGAAAGGACCCAATAGTTGAAACCCACACACCTTAACTTTGGAGAATTTCTTGAAGAGGACTTTAATGGAGATTTGAAGTTTGAAGGAAATCCTTAGATCCAGATGAGGGTTTTGGGACTTGAATCTTGAGAGAAAAATTAATCTAAGTGTTTGAGTGAGTATTGGAGAATGTTTAGGATGATATAAGGGTGAAATAAGGCTAAGTATAGGTATTTTCAAGTATGGGAACCCTGAGGCCCAAGACTTGAAAATCTTGGAGCGAAATCAAAAAAACAAATAGGACTAAAATAACACTGCTCCGCATCGCGGAAGCGACCCACATTACTCACTAAAATTTGCATTTCTACATATACGAGTTCTATAAAAATGGGCATAAATTCTTCATCCGAATTTAGAATGAAATGAAACTAAGTGCATTAGAAATCTAATCCAAAGAGATTTAGTATAGTAGGTCATGGGCCACCTAGTTTTTTCTGTGCTAAAAGATTTACCCCTTTAAAGTTGACCCTCCTAAATCATGTTTTTGAGATTTTTGGATTTTGGTACTATTGCTTTAAAATTTGGGTTAGATCCACTTCCCACTCAAATTTTCCTCCTGAACAAGAAAATAAAGTTGGATTTTTGAAATAATAAATGGATTTTTAGGTATAAGAAAATTAAGATTCTGGGATTTTCGAGGCCCATTTTTAAGAACTTTTTAGGTAGTTTCATCGGGTGGGATCATCACTAACCTACCAAGGGGTTTGTACTTTGGAAATCAAATTTGGTCTATTCTACACATATGATATCTTATATGAGTGAGAGTTTTTAAGCATGTTTCACTTTAGCATTGGTCATACATGTCATATTGCTATATTATATCTTTTGCCTATTGTTATGCATTTTGACTATGATGCCTATTTCTTGTTGCATTGCCTCCTACATACTTAGTATATTCAAATATACTAACACATATTCTTGCCTACATAATATCACCATGTAGGAAACGGATCCCAAGTTGTTCATCATCATCATCCACGTGGCTAGTTCGTGCTACTCAAGCTAGTTGGTGAGTCCTCCATTTTGGGGACCTTGGTCTATGTTTTCCCTTTTATTGTATTGAGATAGTCAACTTTATGTTCTATTTTAACTATAAGGGTGAGCCCGGTTACCTTGTCTTGGCCCCCACTCTTATCTATGTATTTAGAGATGTTTGTTGGATAAGTCATGTATCTATGATATGAGCTTTGACTCTTTGTCTCTTGATGATGATGTTTACAAGCTATTCCTTAGCCTATTTTCCCCTTATTCTTACTTTATGTCATTTTACATTGCTTTTGTGATTAAGGATGTGTATTGATATTCTATGAGGCTTGTTTGGAGTTCCTTCGGGTTCCCCATTTATCATGTCACATTTAGTCCCTAGGCTTGGGTTGTGACACTATATGAGACTGATTGAAAGATAGTGCCTCCACGAGGCTGATTGAGATGATTTGATTGAGATAGTTTGATTGGATGAATTGCTTTATTAGCATTGAGTCATGGGAGGTTTATTAAGCATCGAAAGAGTAAGAGTTAATATGACTCATACTCATCAAACTACATAGTCATGAGTAGGTGAGGATTAGGACTATCACATCACATTATGTTGAGGTTCCCTCTGATTAGATGTCTCTGAAATCAATAGAGGACTTATAGATTATTGTCTCTATTTGGACTTGTCCATTATGGTTTCACTTTGTTCCCTACCTGGCGGAACGGCTGTGGAAACATCAGTGAGATTATTGTATAATCATTGGCTCATAAATGATTATCATCTAATAAGAGAAACTCCTAGAAATTTCCTAAATTGAGTACTCCGAGTGGAGATGAGATGTGATGAGATGATATGAGTTGATATGAATCTGATTTGATTGATAAGGTTTGATGGGTTGATGGGTCACTTGCCTACTCTTTATTCTTACTCTAGATAGACATTTTAAATGTTGATTGATATTATCCTTGATATTGATTAATGTTTCATATGATTCTACCTGTTTTGATTTCATTCAACTATTTTACATACCATACATTCCACGTACTGATGTCAGTCGATGCTGCATAATTTTATGATGCAGATACAGGGATTAGAGATCATCAACAGGCGCATCATTGAGGATCTTGGATGTTCAGCTGATTGGTGAGCCTCCCCTACTTCAGAGGATTTATATGTTATTTTCATCTTATTTAGAGTTAGATTTGCTTAGCTTCATTTTGATTGAGGCATTCATGGGTCTGTCATTAACACCACTTGATAGTGATAGAAGCTTCGTAGACTAGAGTCAAATGTTTATTATTAAGATTGTGAACTAGTTCTTTCTACTAGCTTTCTATTATATTATTATTATCATTTTGAGACTAGATGATAAGATGTGCCCATTTACTTTTCCTTTGTCTTTCGCTGATTAGGCGAATATATGAATAAATTAATGAATATGATAAGGCCAAGTGGTTTTCTTGGGGACTAGTGATAGCCTCTGGGTGCCTACCACGTCTTGGGTCTCCTCTTGGGGAGTGGCAAAATCATGCATATTCAACATAGTTGTGACAATATCTTTGGGAGTGTAAATTGTCATTGGATTCATAAATTTATCCAATACAATAATAGCCACCACATTCGTAATCCCTTCTCATCTAGCATAAATCCTATTCCTTATCGAGCATATGTGATCACCACAAAATCTCTGTAGCTTGAAAAGTCCTGATTGATTCACTCTCAATGCATTCATTATGCATGAACAATTTTTGGAAGGACACATCAGGTAATAACTGTTCAACATGATCTAGATTAATACACATATTATATGTAATATACATAAAATAGTATAAAAATAATAAAGGCATTACCAAGAAGAACTAGACTTCTCTACAATGAATCAAAATTTGTCAACCACTACGTAAGTGTTTTCTTATTTCGATACACTTGTTTCACTTCAACGTTGAAACTTGATGCATCCAAAATTATATTAGATTCTCCGTTAGCCAATACATCAACATCTTTAATTGTATGCATTTCAATCAACTGTACTACACCAGTGGGGTACGACTATGGCAGATTTGATGCTGGTCAAACCACATTCTCAAGATTTTCTATAATTACATCACACTCCATTGTATCTAAGTCACGACTATTCATTCTAATGCTCAAAGGATATTTTAAGAAAAAAATCAACAGACACCCTTTTTTCATCCAAGTACACTCGAACTCCTATATAATTGTGTATACATATTGGTGGACACCTGTGACTAATGATATACTTAATTTCAAGCTCATACATACTGTATCAATATCTATTTGTGTAGCTATTACATCAACTAGACCATTATATAGAGTGCGCAAATCATACATAATTGTGTCCATTTTAAAATCAACATATTTCCATGCACAAATGAAACAACCCCCAAATGTGTGCCTCAGAATGCTTAAAATTTTAAATTTTATATATCTCAAAATTCGTGTATAATATCGAAAATCTGACTTCATATTCTTGTTTAGGGGGTCAAAATTAGGGGGGAGGGTCTAACCAAAATTTAAGAGCAAACGATTAGCAATTTTAATTTTCATAATTTTTCTTATCTAGAATCGATGCGCAACAGCACCGCATTGAGTACATATGTTAATATGACCCCCGCGACATATCCGCATTGAGGACCAGACACGGACATATGTATTTTGTTGCCAGTGATTTCTATCTCGGTCTAAGGCTTTTGGGTCTTGGGCCTAAGTGTTCCCAATCGTGTTTTTACCTATACTTAGCCTTATTTCACCCTCATATCATCCTAACATTCCCCAATACTCACTAAAACACTTAGCCATACTTTCACTCTCAAATTCAAGTCTCAAATACTCACCTAAGCTAAGGTTTTCCTTCAAGGTTCTTCTTCAAGCTTTAAGTCTCCATCTCTAATCTTCACCAAGTTCATCGCCAGGCTAAGGTATGTGAGTTTTTTTCATGGGTTCCTTTCATCCATGATACACCAGTCTCTTTTTACTCAAAGTAAATGATTTAAAGTCAATTTACAAATGAGTCTTGCTCATTATGAAATTCACTGGACATTATGTTTAAGCTTATGTGAAATTGTGACTGTTTTACTATGTTTTGAGTTATAAATCGTTGATCAATTATAAGAATTGAGTAGGAGTTTTAATTTATGTTGATTAAGGGCATTGCAAGGTATTTTTTATAGTTTTACAATGGATTTTATTGCATGATTTCATCTCTATATTTCATAGATTTATAATAGCATTACACACTCTTTAAGTGTTCCATAAAATGTCCAGATGTGATTTCTTGAGGATTTGAAGGTCCAAAGCATGACATATGATATGATTGACTATATGATAATAATATGAACTTATGTATATGATATACTCTATATAAAATTTTACATTAGACCATACCTTATCCGGGGGAAAAGAGCTCGGGTAACCGAGGTAGGGGTTTGTACTCATCAACCGAGGTGGAGGTTTATACTTATCAATCATGTGAGGGGTTTATACTTCGCCACCATGGTGATAAGGTTTGATTATCATCAACCATGTGAGAGTTTGTTACCACACCACTGGGATGATAGGGTGAAACCATCATCAACCACCAAGGGGTTTGTACCTTGAAAATCAAGCGTGGTCTCTTCTACACATATAATATCCTATATGAGCATGAGCTACTTACGTATGTTTTACTTATGCAGTTATCATACATGCCATATTGTTATATTATTCCTATTACCTATTATTACACATTTTGACTATAATGCCTAATTCTTATTGTCTTGCATCCTACATACTTAGTACATTCAAACATACTAACGCATACTCTTGCCTACATGATATCACCATATAGGGATCGGTGCTCAAGTTGATCCTCCTCCTCCTCTAGATGGCTAATTTGATATTACTCAAGCTTATGGTGAGTACTACACTTCGGGTACCTTAGTCTATATTGCTCTTATTATGTATTGAGACATTCTTCTTTATTATTTATTTTGACTATGAGGGCGAGCCCAGTTGCTTTGTCTTAGGATCCGCTCTTATCTATGTATTAGAGGTGTTTGTTGAATATGTTATGTATCTATGCTAGAGCCTTGACTCTATTATTCTTGATGTCTATGATATTAAAGTGTTTTTCCTTAGCCTCCGTTGCCCCACTTTATTATCTATTGATGCTTGTTTTTATTACTTCTGCGATCAAGGATGTGTAATGATGTTCTAAGAGCTTTCTTGGGGTCCCTTTGGATTCTTCTTGCATCGTGTCACGTCTAGACCCTACACTTGGGTCATGAAAAACTTGGTATCAGAGTAGTAGGTTGATAGATCCTTGGAGTCCAACACACCATATCGATTAGAGTCCTATTTATGATTGTGAAGCGCGCCATGACTATGAGTAGGAGGCTATGAAATATTTTAGGAAATGTTTTCCTTCTTCATGTTCTAAGTTATGATATAGAATTGTGGTAAGTTTTTTCCCAATAAAGACTATACTTTTGTATGCTAGATCATGCCAAACACTAGAGGAAGAAGGCCCAAACTCCTAAGGAGCAACCGACCAATGGTGAGCTTCGGGATGTTCTCACTATTCTTGCCCAAGTGGTAGACAACCAAGTCAATCGAAGGACCCAAACCCCTTATGTTACTACCTCGAGAGCAAGGGAAGAGACTTCATGAGGATGAATCCTCCGGTGTTCTATGGGTCAAAGGTGGATGAAAATCCACAAGAGTTTATTGATAAGGTCTACAAAATCTTGAATATCATGGGTGTTGGGCCAAATGAAAAGGCAGAGTTGGCGGCATACCAACTCAAAGGGATAGCCCAAATATGGTATGATCAATGAGAGGGTAAGAAGGAAATTAGTAATGTGGTGCTTTCGGAGGAGTTCAAATTGGCTTTCCTTAATAGGTTGTTTCCTTTTGGACTTAGTGAAGCTAAGTTGGTAGAGTTTATGAACTTGAAGCAAGGTGTTATGAGTGTGAGAGAGTATATCCTCAAGTTTAATCAACTTTCAAAGTATGCTCCTCATTTGGTAGCTGATCCTAGATCTAGGATGAATAAGTTCGTGATGGGGGTCTCCGACTTAGTAAGTGAAAAATGTTGGTACACCATGATAATTAGTGACATGGACTTGTCTCAGTTGATGGCCTATGCCGAGCAAATGGAGGAGAAGAAAATAAGGAAATAAAGTGGGCATGAGGCCAAGAGGACCCAATTTGAGGGTAAATTCCAAAAGGCTGCTAGATTTTGTCAAGGCCAAGGGCCTTCTCATGCTACTAATAGGGGATTAGCCAATAACTTCCATAGGCCTAAAGGTGTTGGTGGGGTGGCTCCTATTGATGTATACCTTAAATGTGGGAGGAGCCATGGAGGCTCGTGTTTGAGAGGCTTAATGCATGCTATGAATGTAGGGAACTTGGTCACAAGAAGGCAGATTGTCCAAGAAACTATGGCAAGCGCCAGGGTGCCAACGTGATTCCATTGGGTAGAGGTGGTCCTCAAGGTGGTGCCCTAAGGCACAATCGGTTTTATGCTCTACATGGAAGCCAAGGGGTTGGTAAGGTTCTCAATGTTGCTACCAGTATGTTGAAAATCTTTGACTTTGATATATATGCTTTGATCGATCCTGGTGGCACTCTTTCCTTTATTACCCCTTTTATTTCTAAAAAGTTCCATGTTTACCTCAAGTTATTGCATGAGTCATATGAAGTGTCTACTCCTATTACTGCCTCTATTGTTGCTAGGAAAGTTAAAAGGAGTTGTCCTATTTGAATTTTGCGTAAGTTGTTGCCTTGTGATCTTGTTGAATTCGACATGGTAGATTTTGATGTCATTCTTGGATGGATTGGTTGCATGCCTACTATGCTTCTATTGATTTTAGAACCCATAGGGTCAAGTTTCAATTCCCTAATTAACCTATCCTTGAGTAGGAAAGTCAAGATATAGTGGCCAAGGGTAGATTCATTTGATACATTAAAGATCGTACGTTGATCTATGAGGGATATCTTTATCATCTTGTGAGGGTTAGAGATGTGGAGTCTAAAGCCCCTTCCATAGACTCGGTTCCAGTTGTAAATGAGTTCTTTGATGTCTTCCCAAATGATGTTTTTAGTGTTCCTCCCGAAAGGAAAATTAATTTTGGTATAGACCTCCTCCTCGATACTCAAGCTATCTCCATTCCCCCTTACCGTATGGCCCCGGCAGAGTTGAAAGAGTTAAAAAAGCAATTGAAAAATTTATTGAAAAAGTAATTTATGTATCCTAGTCAATCACCTTGGGGTGCCCCGGTATTGTTTGTGAAAAATAAGGATGGGTCACTTAGAATGTGCATTGACTATCAACAACTCACTAGGGTCACCATCAAGAATAAGTATCCTCTTCCAAGAATTGATAATTTATTTGACTAATTGCAAGGGGCTAGCTTTTTCTCTAAGATTGATCATCGGTCTGGATATCATCAAGTGAGGGTGAGGGAGTGTGATATTCCCAAGATGGCCTTTCAGACTAGATATGGATATTATGAGTTTGTTGTGATGTTGTTTGGGTTGACTAATGCATCAGTCATTTTCATGGACCTAATAAATAAAGTTTTCAAACTTTACCTTGATTTCCTTGTTGTGGTCTTTATTGATGATCTATTCACATAGTAGGGAGGAGCATATGAGGCATTTGAGGGTTGTGTTGCAAAGATTGAGGGAGGAGAAATTATATACCAAGTATGACAAGTGTGAATTTTGGTTGAAGGAGGTTGCATTCTTGGGTCATGTTGTATCGGGGGATGGTGTAAAAGTAGATCCTAAGAAAATTGATGTGATTAGAAATTGGCCTAGACCATTGACCCGTCAGATATTAGAAGCTTCTTGGGCCTAGTAAGTTATTATAGAAGGTTTGTGAATGGGTTCTCCTCCATTGCTTTCCCTATGACAAAATTGACTCAAAAGAAGTTTAAGTTTGTCTAGACCGACGAATGTGAGAGAAGCTTCTAAACATTGAAAGACAAGTTTGTGTCTGCTCCTATATTGTCACTACCAGATGAGCTTAAGGGATTTGTGGTGTATTGTGATGCTTCCTGGGCTGGTTTGGGTTGTGTGTTGATGTAAAATGCTAAGGTCATAGCTTATGCTTCTATACAACTTCAAGGTACATGAAAGAAACTACCCTACCTATGATCTAGAGTTAGCAGCCATTGTGTTTGCATTAAAGATTTGGCATCACTACTTGTATGGGGTGCACGTGGATGTGTTCACTCATCATAAAAGCCTCCAATATGTCTTCACTCAAAAGATCTCAACTTGAGGCAAAGGATATATGATATAAGTATGCACTATCATCTAAGTAAGGCAAATATGGTGGTCAATGCCTTGAGTAGGGTATCTATGGGTAGCCTAGCCATATTGAAGGTGGTGATAAGGAGATGGCTAGAGAGGTGCATCAATTGGCTAGATTGGGGGTTAGGTTGGAAGAGGTTGGTGATGATGGTGTTTTTGTGGTTGATAGGTCTAAGTCTTCATTGGTTGATGAGGTGATACCAAAATAAGATCTTCACTCCTCCTTGCTTGAATTAAAGGCCTTGGTGAAAGAGAAAAACGTAGAGGTTTTTTCCCAAGGAAGAGATGGTGCCCTTAGTTACCAAGATAGGTTATATATGCCTCATATTAATGGTTTGAGGGAGAAGATCCTTGATGAGTCCCTAATGCTTCTTACTCTATCCACCCCAGGTCCACCAAAATGTATAGAGATTTAAAGGAGATGTATTGGTGGGGAGGCATGAAGAGGGACATTGCCAAATTTGTTTCTAGTTTCCATAGTTATCAACAAGTCAAAGCAGAATATTAAAGGCCAGGTGGCCTAACTCAAGACATAGAGATCCCCACTTGGAAGTGGGAGGTGATTAATATGAATTTTGTGGTTGGGTTACCCAAGACTAGAAAAGATTTTGATTCCATTTGGGTGGTGGTTGATAGGATGATGAAATCAGCCCGCTTTCTACCTGTTAAGACTACATATGGGGATGAAGACTATGCAAGGTTATACATCTATGAGTTAGTAAGGTTACATGGGGTTCCTTTGTCCATCATATTGGATCAAGTTCATAATTCACTTCACGCTTTTGGAGGTCTTTCCAAAGGGGTCTTGGTATAAAAGTTCACCTTAGTAGGGCCTTCCACTCTCAAACGGATGGCCAAGCTGAAAGAACCATTCAAACACTTAAAGATATGCTTAGGGCTTATGTATTGAAGTTAAGGGGTAGTTGGGAAGACCACATTCCTTTGGTTGAGTTTGCCTACAACAATAGCTATCACTCTAGCATCGGTATGTCTCCTTTTGAGGCTCTTTATGGGAGACGTTGTAGATCACTGGTTGGTTGGTTGAGGTTTGAGAGGTGGCTTCATTGGGATCGGATCTGGTTATGGAGGCTCTTAACAAGGTTAGGATGATCAAAAAGAGACTGAAGACAGCCCAAAGTGGTCAAAAATCCTATGCTCATATGAGAAAGAAAGACCTTGAATTCAAGGTGTGGTCCATTTTGGCAAAAAGGGGAAGTTGAGTCCAAGATATATTGGTACTTATAAGGTCTTGAGGAGGGTTGGCAAGGTAGCTTATGAATTGAAGTTGCCTAGTGAAATGAATTTGGTTCATCCGGTGTTCCATATCTCTATGTTGAGAAAATGTGTTGGTGATCCAAATGTTATTGCGCCTCTTGAAGATGTGAGTGCTGTTGAGGATAACTTGAATTACGAGAAGACTCCGGTTTAGATTTTGGATAGGCAAGTGAAGAGGTTGAGGAACAAGGAGGTGACATCTATTAAGATCTTTTGGAGGAACCAACAAGCTAAGAATGCTACATGAGAGGCCAAGGTGGACATGCAAAAGTGGTATTCTTATCTTTTCTACTTTTCTCAAGCCTAAGGTACCAATTCTAAGTCCCCTATGTGATCTCAAGTCTTGTATTTCAACCCCTATGTGATTCATATGCATTCATGTTTAAGTTGGCAAGTTTATGATAATTTTACACTTATGTTGAGCTCTTGAAAATGATGTTTTAAATGTAATGTTGCATTATTATTGGGGCTGATTTGTTTATGATCACTCTTGTCTTGTATGTCTCTTCCACATTCGAAGACGAATATTCCCAAGGGCGAGATATTGAAATGACCCCAAAGAGTACCTAAAAGTGTATCTCGAAATACCCAGAATTTTAAATTTCATATATCTCAAAATTCTTGCGTGATATCAAAAATTCGACTTCATATTCTTGTTCAGGGGGTTTTAATAAAAAAACGTTTCCGTAAAACTATACTAACAAAATTACCAAAAATAGTCTAACCTATTAAATCTCATCTATTATCGTATTGTATTAGAATGGATACAAAACTATCAATCTCCACTGTATTTTCAATGGTTTTTGTTTATTTCGTAGACGCAAAACACTGATAGATAACACTAAAGGAATTTTAAAAAGCAATCATTCTAAATAATACAGATATATTTTGGAAGATCAATCTCCATAATTAGTGAATTAATTTGAGAGATTTAAGCAAGTGAGCTTTATTTCAATTATCCTCTCCTCAAAATATATCAGTCACGTTAAATAATGTTGATTTAATTTATTTTTTCTCATTTTTATTTTAAATGAAAATGAAAATATGAAAAACTGCTACAACATGATATTTTATTGTGTTAAACCTCGAAAGCAAAAAAATGTTGCTATAACTTGAAATATATTATCTTATGAATGTTACTTATAAAATAATTTCTAAAAGAAAAAATGCCCCAATAATGGAATCAGAACCCTAGAATCTCAATATTATTAAAAAGCCCAAATTTTTTGAACTAATTACCAGAAACTTTAGTACCCATGCATGCATATACTGAAAAAGTTAACAATAATGCATGCAGTGAGTTGATAACTAAGATGCAATGTAAGCCCTAGTCGAAAGAAAAATCGGCAAATAAAGGCATGTGACCAAACCTTAGTCAAAACAATCATCCCAAAAAATTAATAATAACACAAAGTAAAAACAAAATTAAAGTTCTAGTCAAACAAAAATAAGAGCAAGAAAATGTGACAAAACCCTAGTCGAAAAAATAGTAAAAAAATAAATAATAACACAAAGAAATAGTGGATAATAATTTACTTGGTAACAAATTTCAGCCAAATCCAAACGAGCAAAAGCTTCACCACCTGTCACCTTTCCAAATCGAGCAAAACTGTCACGCCCCACCCTAGGGTCGTGACCAGTGTTCGATAGGGACACCTAGACACATGCTAACCTTAAATTCCTAATGAAAC
>JAOTQJ010141608.1:0-37494 GCA_025642045.1 Solanum sejunctum
TTGAGATTGAGGATATTGCAACATGTATGACATTGAGCTACCAATTCTTGATTTTGAGACATATGAATTTGTATGAGAATCTTATATATTTTATTTTCATTAACATGATTATTGTGCATTTACTATGTGTTTTCTTGATGATCCAAGAAAAAAAATGAAAAGCTAAAGGAAAATGGTTTCGGCTAGTGAAAAAGAAAAGAAATGAAAAGCTGAAGAAAAATGGTTCCGGCTAGATACGAAATGAAAATTGCCGAAGGGAAATGGTTACTGCGGATACATGGTCCATGTGTGGCCCCCATGAGTTTTGACTGAGGCATGTTTATGATCAGCGGACGTGTATCGTAGGACAGACATGCATCATTCTATTTGACATTGCATTGCATTGTATTACATCTCATGGCATTCATCTTTATCCCATAATACACTAGCTTATTTTGATTATAGGGAGTGCTATTGAGATTGGTTATTTATTATATCATTGACTTGTTTATGTTCTTACATGATTAGTTTAGTATTGATTTAATGACACTTGATAAATTAGCGAGAACTTGATAAATTGTAGAAATTTTTTCTATGACTTGAAAGTGGGATAAATGAGGATTATACTATCATAGGCTTTGATCATAGCATTTTCGGCTGATGTAATTGTGAAGGTTATGACCTAGGTTGTAGTTGTGGGGGGTTTTGGTTGGAGTGTTAGGGGGTACCAGTATTCTATATTACTTAATTTTGTATTTATTAGTTCGCTTGCTGAGTATCATATCTTTGGTACTCACCCCCTTGATACAACAGTTTGTAGGTTGCGAGCCTGGATTGTCGTGATACTCTCTACTTTTCCTTGTCCGGGGCTTACTGTGGAGATTGTGAGAGGTAGTTGTTTGTGATTCAAGCTGACTTCTTGCTCCTATTGATAATTTTGTTTTATTCTAGAGAAAATGTCATTTGATACTTGCATTTTATTTTGATTCTATTGTAATACATTAGAAGGTTGTGCACGTGACAACCAGATTTTGGGGATTTTTATATCAAGTTGACTCGTTATCCATAATCAAACTTTTATTTTTATTAAAATTCTACATTTTTAATATCATAGTTTGGTTATTGGCTGACTTGTCTTGGTGGGTTAAGACGAGTGGCATCACGCCTGAATTTCGGGTCGTGATAGAATACCATCAAAATCATCGGTATAAAGTTTTAATTGGTTAATGAAAGGTAACCCCAGAATAATATCCTCATTGATATTTTCAGTTATTACAAAATTATTTGTAAAGCAAATGTTGTTATTATAAATATGAACTTTAGAAAGTTTGTAATTAATTTTTATTCTTTCTCCTATGGCGGAGTATAGGCGGGTAGTACTTTTATCTAAGTACTTTAGAGGAATTAGCCCTTTAACGATACAATTATGGTCAGCACCGCTATCAAGAAAGGCAACTTTGTTAATAACAAGATCTTTTCCTATCTCCATTTTAATAGGAATATGTTGACTCAAGGATTTGATAGTGGATATTACAGGATGACTTTTTTTAAATGAATCATTATGCTCTTGTTCTTCTCCAGGGAAGTTAGGTTCAATGAATTCATCATTTTTAAAGAAGACTGATTTTTGCTTCTCATCTCTAGAGGAAGCATCTCTGAAAACCTGGTCAGCAAGAGTATTTAACTCTACGTTGCAAAGTATGGATTTGATTTCTTTGACTTCTTTTTTCAAAAGGGTAACTTCTTCTCTTAACTCAGAGATGGAAGCTTCAGGAGATTTTTCAAATCTACCATTACATTTTTCATACTAAAAGGTTCAATACCTTAGAAGATCTTTCTCCTTTGGAATTAATTATAATCTTTTTTAATTCTAAGAGATACTTGGATCTAGATTCGTCATCTTTAATATGATCTATGATGTCAAAAAGGGCTTCTTTCGAATCTTCTTAAATAACTTGGATTATATTTCTCGTGCAATCACAAAATACATTGTTACACGAAGAATCTTCTCTAGACTGACTTTGATCAATTTCATAGGAGATGTTGATATTTTCTTCGTCGCTGTAATCTTCCTCAGAGGAAGTGTATTCAGAGGATTCACTATCTTGAAGGATAGAAAAGAGTTTTTCTTTAGTGTCTTCTTTAGATGAAGGCCTTCGTTTTTTGAACTTTCTTTTAGCAGGTTTCTCCTGGTTTTCTTTAGAGGATTTTCTCCTGGTTTTATGGGAAGATCTTTTTTGATAATTTTTTTTATCTCTTTTGGATGGAGGTGATCCTGTTTTGGTAAATCCAAAGTCTTGACAGAAGATTCCTAATTCTTTACTAGAAGATTTTTCATCTCTTTTGAGTTGATTTTTAAGTTTAATATTTGTACACAGCTCTAGGCCGACAGTGTTAATAAAAGTGGCAATATCTCCATAAGTCATTTGACTATATGGGATTTTACCTTCACATCTATATTTAATCTTGGTTCTAACCTTATCTGCAAATAGTGGAGGTAGCCCGCTGATGAAAAGTTCTTTCCAGAAATCACTATCGCAGTCAGATCTAGTCATGACCTTAACTAAAAAATTATCTTTATACCACTTAAAGTCAGTTAATTTTGGGCAAGAAAGATTGTTAAGGATTTCTAAGCTCCTACCTTAAAATAGTTTGGGTTCTCCCATAAAATGTTTAGCTATATGTAAAGAAGTGTAGCGCAAGCATCTTCTTTGAGTTGTTGGGTTGTGGTCTCTGTGCCACCTTCAATTTTTACAATTGTTTCAATTGTAGTGGCATTATAGATAGTACTTTTGACATTGTCTGAGAAATAGTTATCCCACCAATGTCTAAGCATTCCCGTAAATCCTATAGTAATCATGGTTGCTGCCACTTTATCAAATGCTCCTCTGATTTTGTAGGCTGTTATAGCAACACACATTTCATGGAGTTTATTGTTGATCTGGTGTTCAGCCAGACCGTCATTATTCCACTCGGTTATGCTTCTTCCTTCATGCGAAGAAGTTGAAAGAAAAGCATTCTCTTCGAATTGAATATCCGGGAAGTATGGTCTCCTATAGTAATTTTTTCGATTATGGTATTGGTCATTGGAAAGTTTGAGCAGGGTGTTTTCTACTGTAAGAGTTTTAACACTTTCTTTTTCTTTATTAGCGATGCTAAATTTGTCTAACTTTTCATTTATCTATTCTATGATTTTACCTGACACTTCAAAATCATTGCTGAGTTTGGGAACCTTATGGCATGGCCTTTTCGGTAAGGTGTCCATACTCGTATGATATGATCTTTTCAGTAGAATATCCATACCTTATGATATGGTCATTTTGGTAGGAGCCATTAGTCACTCTCCTTACGGCATGGCCTTTTTGGTAGGAATCATAGAATTAGCTTATTAAACCACTACATTTCAAGCATCAAAGGAGGGCCTTCTCCATTTTTTAATGTACACAACAATCATGGTAACCCAACAATCTACTTGCAACACCATAGGTACTTTTACATGAAGAAACTCATATATATATATATATATATATATATATATTCCTATCATCATTATAAAGTCATTTAACTCATATGCCATGTTTTAGACCTTCAACAACTAAAGAATCCATAATCAGATATTTTATCAAACACTTGGCGGGTATGTAGTGGTAGTGTAAACCATGCGATTTATGGATGAAATCATGAAAGAAAACTTGAAGTGAAATAGCTCACCAATACTTGGTAATACCATTTTGCAAAATACATTGAAAACTCTCATGAAATATAAAGAAAGATCATAGTTCTATAGCTTAAAACATGCATAATCATAATAAGTAAATCATCTCATAGTATAGACTTAAAAATGAGTAATCGTGTATTTTCAATCAAACTTTCATGAAATTCGAATATAATAAATGATCATAATTTATAATATATAATACCCATAAGCAACACAACTTGAAAACATGTAATTTTCATAGAAATGGAAGATTGGGCTTCATAGGTGAAAGGTACCCATGAATGAAACCCACATACCTTAGACCTTGAATTTCTTGAAATTTCATTGTGAAAGACTTGAAGTTTGGAAGTGGGCCTTAGAATCAAAAACTTACTCTTGAGTTTTCTTGAATTTGCATTGGAGTTCTGCTGGAGGCTCTTGAGAGAATTTAAGAGTGTATTCCAATTAGGAGGAGCGAATTTGATCTTTAGAAAAGGATTTTGGTCTTTAGAAAGTGTTATGATAGCATGGGAATTCTCAAAAGACCAATAGAAATGATTAGATTTACGGAGTACCATTAATGAAATGGAATTTGGCAAAAACCCGTATACACCCTTGCACATACGAGTTCTACGAAAACTGGCATAACTTCTTCATCCAAATTCTAAATAAGGTGAAACAAAGTGTACTATAAAGCTAATTCAAAGACCTTTAATTTGGTATGTTGTGGGCCACCCATTTCTACGTATGCTAAGAGATATACCCCATTAAAATTGACCCCCTTACTGGGAAATTGTGCAAAACTTAGCCGACGGAAATTCCTTTGAACTTGGCTTGATGTATGGGACACACGATGGTCTTAAATAACATAAATAAGTTTTCTTAGATTTGAATTAGAGGTTGAAGCTTGAATGAATTTCTTGAGATCCGGTAGTGAGTTTGGGAACTTGAATTGGGTGAAATATTTTTCTAAGTGTTTAATGAGTACCGGGGAATGTGTTGGATGATATGAAGGTAAAATATGACTAAGTATAAGTATTTTCACATAGAGTAAGCCTTGGGACCAAGATCCAAAAGCCCTGGACCATAACACAAAATTTGAGCAAAATTAACACAGGGGCACGAATGCCCACTGTTTTTTGTAAACTTAAAAATTTGAAATTGTGAAGCGTTTGCTCTAAAGTTGGGGTTAGACCCACTCCCCAATCAATTCAACCCTATAATCTAGAATATGAAGTCAAATCTTTGAAATAATGCATGGATTTTGATGTATAGAAATTACGATTTAGGGAATTTCCAAGGCATATTTTTAGGCACTTTTTGGGGTGGTTTCAATATCTTCCCCTTGGGAATAGTCATCCTAGACTGTCAAAGAAACGTACATAAGAAGAGTAATCCTGAAAATTACCCCTAATAAGAATGCAATAATACATTTAGAGCACCATTTTCAAAATCTCAATATAAGTGTCAATAATCATCATGAATTTGTCAACATGAACATGGATGCATGCAAATGGCATAGGGGCTGAAGCATAAGAGTTGAAATCACAAGAAGGGGTTCAACACGTTATCGTAAGCTTGAATAGAATGAAAGAGGTACGGATATCGCTCCTCTAGGCCCGCTTTGGCTCTTCGATTGACACTTTTGACTTGACGATCCTTTGAATGAACTCCATCACATCCCCAATATTTTAAAGCCACCATAGCACTTGGAGTACCACATACCATACTGTCATAAGGGTATGGAAATCGAATAAACCATGTCCATATCAATAGGTCATTCCCATCCATAGGCAACCTCACTAATCTTTCTCAACATATTATAAGGACTCACAGACCATAAACTCGATTGTTGACCCTAATCACACTTAGTCCACTTGGTACTACAGATCACCATCTCTCCCTTGGGAGACAACCTCTATTCTACCTTATTTCACCCTAACCTCTAACTCTGTTAAGGCAGGATCGAGGACTTGCCCAAACTAGAACCCTCTAACAAAAGAAAATGGCAACCATCAACACCACTACACAACCATTCTCAACTTTACCCAATCTCATTACTAACCTAGTCAACTGGCGAACTTCTCCAACCACCCTTTTATTGCTCCAAATTCACCCACTCCCCATGATTCACAAGAAACCTCACATACATCAAAATTCACAACATTAACCTCAAACGATTCATAAGCTCTTTCTCACTTTTGGACACAAACCAACATATCAAAGGAACACCACAAACATAACAAGGTAGGAGTTAAAAACCCTATTCATGAGACCTATAGACATAGCCGGTGCACTATCCAACAAAAAGACGTACCCAAAATTCAATCTATTGGAAAGGACATTCCAGGCCTCATCTACAACCAAAAATAACTCAACAAATAAGATAACTTAGATTTAATGCTCCTAATTTTCTTAAGACAATACACGCAACCCCAATCAATTGCACCTTAAGACAAGAATTGAGCCTACCTCTTGATAATCTCCTACTCAAAAATGGGTTCACTAGAGAGTTGGAATCTAACTCTACGGACTCTGCCATCAAGGGAGACACAATATTCATGCAACCAATACACTCCAAGTATGATCTCGAAACTCAGCACATCCTTTCCAACAAAATCACAAGGTAAGACCTAGATACAACATGACAACACAATAATACTTACAAAGCTTCTAGCAACAATAGACTCAACAAAAGTAGGTAGACACCAAAAGATTCATATAGCAACTCGGGACACATACAAGAAAACCAAAAGTAATAAAAGAATAAAGAAGGAACTAATGGCACTCGGACCCACTAATACCCACACATTTAAGTCAAAGGAACTTCAATATACCCGTAGCAACATTGGGTACCTCATATTCCCCTTGCATCCTTTGAAGAGCGTAGAACCAATTATGTCTTGGAACACCCCCTTGATCAACATCACCATCTTTAACTAGGGACACACATAAGAAGACCATAAGTAACAAAAGAATAATGAAGGAATTAGTGGCACCCAGACCAACCAATGCCCACACATTTAAGTCAAAGGAACTTTAACATACCAGTAGTAACATTGGGTGCCTCATATTCCCCTTACCTTCTTTGGAGAGCATAGAACCTATTACGTCTTGGAACATCCCCTTGATCAACATCACTATCTTTATCCTTTTTTCGAGTATATGGGCAATCGAGAATTTTATGGCCCATTTCACCACACCCAAAGCATGCACCTATGTTCCTCCAATATATACCACCATGTTTTCTACCATATTTTGGGCATGTAGGATGAGTCACCCCATTATCTCCTTGGGGCCTTGGGTTTAGCACCTTATTTTGTAGTAACCCTCTTGCTTGGAGCATCACCGAAATCTAGACCTTGGGAGCCACCATCAAATCGAGCCCTTTTGGCTTCATTACCCCTTCTTTTCCTCAACTTCTCCCTCTACATTTGTTCAGCATAAGTCATCAAGCCGGAAAAATCCATGTTTTTAATTAACATAGCAGACCGATATTATTTATTCACCAAATCGATACACCCATCATAAACCTATTCATTCTAGCCTTTGGGTCGGCAACTAAGTAAGGAGCATATTTACAGAGTTGGTTGAACTTGAGGGCATACTCCCTCACCCTCATTGAGCCTAGTTTCAATTCATGAACTCCACCATTTTTCCTTCCCTTAGATCAAGGGAGAAGAACCACTTAATAAAGTCGCCTTAAACTCCTCTGATAGAACCACATTATTGTTTCCCTTTCCCTCTTTCCATTGAGTAAACCATATTTGTGCTACCTCATTGAGTAAACCATATTTGTGCTACCTCATTGAGTTGGTAAGATGCCAACTCTTCCTTGTCTTCTGATCTAACACCTATGATAGATAATACCTTATAAATCACATCAATAAATTATTGTGGGTCCTCATCCACTTTGGACCCATAGAACTCTGGTAGACTTATCCTCATGAAGTCTCTCATCCTAGATCCCAGGGTAGGAGTATGAGGGGCTTGGGCCCCTTAATTAACTTGATGGGCCTTAGGTTGAGCTAGCAAGGTGAGAGTATCCTGGAGTTCACCATAAACCGATTGTCCCTTGGGACTATGGGCTCTTCTTCCTCTCGTGTTAGGCATAATCAACTAGCCTTGAAAAGAATAATTATTGCGGGGGACCTTACTTTAACTCTATAGAACAACTTAGAACATGAAGAAGGGAAACATTTCCTAAAATATCTCATCGCCTCTTACTCATAGTTATGGTGCACAACACAACTATGAATAAGACTATAATCGACACAGTGTGTTGGGCTTCGAGGATCTGGCAACCTAATGCTCTGATACCAAGTTTGTCATGACCCAAGCCTAGGGCCTAGACGTGATACTATGTATGGGGAACTCAAAGGGAATCCCAAGCAAGCCTCTTAACATATCATTACAGATCATTGGAAGCGAAAGCAAGAATGCAACAACAAGAGATAGTAAATAGGGATACTCGGTGCTATGGGAGAACTTTCATATCATAATCAACAAGAGTCAAGAGAGAATCAAAGATTATAGCATAATACATATCATCTCCAACAATACTTCTAAAACTTAGAAACTTAGCGGGGGCTAGGACAAGCAACCGGGCTCACCCTCATAGTCAATATGTACATAAAAGAAAGATAGTCTTAGAATGTAGCATAAGATCATAAATATCATCCCTGGAATGGAGGACTTACCAACAAGCTTAGTAGAAATTGTACTAGCCACATGGTAGAGGATTCTCAAGTAGTGCTCCGGTTCCTACATAGTGATATCATATAGGCATAGAGTATGCGTCAGTACGTTTGAATGTGCTAAGTATGTAGGATGCAATGCAACAAGAGAAAGACAACATAGTCAAAATGTATAATGATAAATAATACATAACATAATAGCAATATGACATGTGTTATCATTGCTTAAGGTAAAACATGCTTGTAAATCATCAAAAAGGAATATGAACTCAATATATTGTACATACTCAAACCTTTTTTACCAAACTTCATTAAATATGCCAAATGGCCCCTACTTACCTTATGGTATAAACTTTTTGGAGAGTGTTACCAATATCCCTAGGATACAACTTGGTCTTTTTGATAAGTAGTGTAAGACGTTCCCTACTTTATGATATAGTCATTTGGGTAGGAGCCGTTATTCATTCTACCTTATGGTATAGCCTTTTCAATAGAATGTCCAAACCTTACAATATGATTTTTTTGGTAGAATCCATTATTCTTTCTACCTTATGGGATGGACTTTTTGGTAGGGTATCCATACCTTATGATATGATCTTTTCGATAGGGACCATTAGTCATTCTACCTTACGATATGACCTTTTCAGTAGAATATCCATACTTTAAAATATGATCTTTTCAATAGGAACCATTAGTCTTTCTACCTTACAACATAGCCTTTTAGTAGGAATCATAGAACTAGCTCATCAAATCATTATATTTAAAGCATCACAAGAGGGTCTTCTCCATTTTCTCAACTATACAACAAACATGTGAACCCACAATCTACTTGCAACACCATAGGTACTCTTATATGAAAATAACTCATATATATATTCCTATCATCATCATAAAGTCATTGAACCCATATGCCATGTTTTAAACCTTCAACAACTCACGAATCTATAACCTGACATTTTACAAACACTTGGTGGGTGTATAGAGCTAGTGTAAAACCATGCAATTTATGAATGAAATCATGCAAGAAAACTTGAAGTAAATCAGCCCACCAATACTTGGTGATACCACCTTGCAAATTCCTTGAAAACCATCATCAAATATCAAGAGAGATCATATTTCTATAGCTTAAAAGATGCATAATCATAATAGGTAAATCATCTCAAAATATAGACTTGAAAATGAGTAAGCATGTATTTTCAATTAAAATTTCATGAAATCCCAATATAATATATGATCATAATCTCTAGTGAATAATACCCATAAGCAACACAAGTTGAAAACATGTAATTTTCATAGAAGCGGAAGATTAGGCTTCAAGTGTGAAAGATACCCATGAATGAAACCCACATACCTTAGACTTTGAATTTCTTTAAATTAAGTTCTGAAAGACTTGATGTTTGGAAGTGGCCTTGGAATACAAAGTTTTCTCTTGAGTTCCCTTGAACATGTATTAGGGGTTTTATGGAGGCTCTTGAGAGAATTTGAGAGTGTATTCCAATTGGGAGGAGCGAATTTGATCTATAGGACAAGGTTTAGGCCTTTAGGAAGTGTTAAGATAGAATATGAATCCTCGAAATTCCAATAGAAATAACTAAATTTATGAAATGCCATTAATGAAATGAAATTTTGCAAAAAACTGTATTTACCCCTGCACATACGAGTTCTACAAAAATGGGCATAACTTCTTCATCCGAACTCTAAATAAGGCAAAACCAAGTGAACTGAAAACTTAATGCAAAGAGATTTAATTTGGTAGGTCATGGGACCACCCATATTTTTGTGTGCTAAGAGATATGCCCCTTTAAAAGTGACCCTCCTATCGGTACTTATGCAAAATATAGCCAACAAAAATTCCTTTAGACTTGGCTTGATATAGGAGACCCACGATGGTCTTAAATGGCATAAATAAATTTGACTTAGATTTGAATGAGAGGTTGAAGCTTGAATGAATTTCTTGAGATCCGGTACTGAGTTTTGGACACTTGAATTGGGTGAAATATTTGTCTAAGTGTTTGAATGAGTATTGGGGAATGTCTTGGATGATATGAAGGTAAAATATGGATTAGTATAGGTACTTTCACTTATGGGAAGTCTTGGGCACAAGACCCAAAAGCCTTGGACTGCGGCAAAAAATCTGAGCAAAATTAACACAGGGGCGTGAATGCCCACTATTTTTTGCAAACTTGGAGAATTGAAATTATAAATCATTCACTCTAAACTCAGATTAGACCTATTTCACACTTGTTTGACCCTCTGATCAACAATATTAAGTCATATCTTCAAAATGATGCATGAAGTTTTAGATATATGGAAATTACAATTCCGAGCATTTTTAAGGCACATTTTTGGGCATTTTTAGGGTCATTTCAAGAAGCTTCAGGAGCGGGATAGTCCGATTACTCATTGGGTGTACGGGTTCTCCTTAGGCTCCCTCTCAAAATCGGCATTATATAGAAGAGCAAGGAGCATTTGTTAGTGGAAAAGCCTTGCACTTATATCTAAAGCATGATATAGACCATGAAGTAGTGAAACATTTCCTAAAATGTCTCATAGCCTCCCATTAATAGTTATGACGCGCTTCACAACCATGAATAAGAATCTAATTGATGCATTATGTTGGATTCGAGGGTCATTAATAACTTAGTGCTCTGATACCAAGTTTGTCATGATCCAAGTCTAGGGCCTAGATATGACACGGTTGAAACGACCCCAAAAGTACCCAAAAATATGCCTCAGAATGGTCATAATTTTAAATTTCATATATCACAAAATTCATGTGTGACATCAAAAATCCAATATCATATTCTTGTTCTGGGGGTCAAAATTAGGGGGAAAAAGGTCTAACACCGACTTCAGAGCAAACAATTAGCAATTTTATTTTTCATAAATTCTCTTATCTAGAATCGATCCGCGATAGTTTTGCGACACACATCTATCATGGATATGTATTAATTTTGCCTCCGCTATAGGTCTGCATCACCAACTAAGCATGAACATGTGTATTTTGTTGCCAGTGATTTTTATCTCGGTCCAAGTCTTTTGGGTCTTGGGCCTAAGTGTTCCCAAATGTGTTTTTCCCTATACTTAGTCATATTTCACCCTCATATCATCCTAAACATTCCTCAATATCCTGTCAAACACTTAACCCATATTTTTCACTCCTAAATTCAAGAATCAAAACCCTCATCCGGGACTAAGGATGTTCTTCAAGCTTCAAGCCTCCATTTTTTCAAACTTCAACAAGAGATTCCTCAAAGCTAAGGTATGTGAGTTTTAGTCATTGGGTCCTTCTACACATAGTGCACCTATCTTCTTTTTACTTAATTTTCATAATTTAAGGTTGATTTTACAATGGGGTTCACTAGTATGAGCATGTCCATGAACTATGTTAAAGCTATGCAAAGTTGTGACTCTTTTGCTATGTATTAAGCCATAAATCTTGAATCTATTATAAGATTTGATGAGGGGTTTTGATGTATTTTGCTTGAGTATGTTGCATGGTGTTGATTGATGGTTTTACAATGGATTTCTTGTATAATTGCATCTCTATATTCATGATTTTTTACCAGCATTACACATTCTCAAAGTGTTTGATAATATGTCCAGATGTGGTTTCTTAAAGAATTGATGGTCTAAAGCATGAGACATGATATGAATGACTACATGATGATGAAAAACACTTACGTATATGGTGTATTCTATATAAAGTGTTGCATTAGATCATGCCCGATAAGATACCCTAGTTGAGGGGTTAATATCTCAAACACCAGGGTGATGGGTGCGATCATCACTGACCTAGTTGAGGGTTTTGTACCTCACACTCCAGGGTGATGGGTACGATCATCACTATCCTAGATGAGGGGTTTGTACCTCACATACCAAGGTGATGAGTGCGATCATCACTAACCTAGATGAGGGGTTTTTACCTCACACACCAGGGTGTTGGGTGTGATTATTACTAACCTAGAATCGAGGTTTGTACCTTACACACTAGGGTGATAGGTGAAATCATCACTAACCTTCCAAGGAGTTTGTACTTTGGTAATCTAGCTTGGTCTCTTCTACATATATGATATTCTATATAAGCATGAGTTACTGGAACATGTTTCACTTATACATTGATCATACAGGTCATATTATTATATTACACCTATTGCCTATTGTTATACATTTTGATTATGATGCCTATCAATTATCGCATTGCATCCTACATACTTAGTGTGCATTCAAACATATGAATGCATACTCTTACCTATAAAATATCACCATGTAGGAATTGGAGCCCAAGCTAATCCTCCTCCTCCTCCATGTGGCTAGTTCGGTACTACTCAAGCTAGTTACTGAGGGCTCTATTTTGGGGACCTTAATCTATATTTCTCTTATTATGTATTTTGACGCTCTTCTTTATTTCCTATTTTGATAATGAGGGTGAGCTCGATAGCTTAGTCTTACCCCTGCTTTTATCTATGTATTAGAGGAGTTTGTTAGACATGTTATGTAAACTATTATATGAGTTTTGACTCCTTATCTCTTGATTATGATGTTATACAAGTTTTCCCCGTAGTCTTTTTTCTCTATTCTTACTCTTTATATCTTTTATATACTTCTGCAAATAATGGTGTGTAAGGATAAGTTAAGAGGCTTGTTTGGGGTTCCTTTGGGTTCTCCATTCATCGTGACAAATATGGTATCAAAGCACTAGGTTGATAGATCCTCGGAGTCCAACACACCATGTCAATTAAAGTCCTATTCATGGTTGTGAAGTGCTCCATGATTATGAATAGGAGGCTATAAGGCATTTTAGGAAATGTTTCCCTTGTTCATGTTCTAAGTCATGCTATAGAGTTGTGGTAAGTTTTTACCCCTAATGATTGTTCTTTGCTATGCTAAACCATGCCAAACACTAGAGGAAAAAGGGCCCAAATTCCTGAGGAGCAACCTACCAATGGTGACCTCCGGGATGCATTCACTATGCTTACCCAAGTTGTGGCCAAACTATGTCAATCAAGGGGACCAAGCCTCTCATGCTAGGGTAAGGGACTTCATGAGGATAAATCCTTTGGTGTTTTATGGATCAAAGGTGGATGAAGATCCACAAGAGTTCATTATTGAGGTCTACAAGATTTTAAATATCATGAGTGTTGGACCAAATGAAAATGCGGGGTTGGTAGTGTACCAACTCAAGTGAGTAGCCCAAATATGGTATGATTAATAGAAGTGTGATAAGAGAATTGGTAATGTGGTGCTTTGGGAAGAGTTCAAATTGCCTTTCCTTAATTAGTTTTTTCGTCTTGTTACGGAAGCTAAGTTGGTAGAGTTCATGAACTTAGCAAAAGGTGCTATGAGTGTGAGGGAATGTGCCCTCAAGTTTAATCAACTTTCTAAGTATGCTCCTCATTTTGTGGTCGATCCTAGATTTTGAATGAATAAGTTTATGATGGAGGTCTCCAACTAAGTGGGTGAAGAATGTCCCTCCGCTATGCTAATTAGTGACATGGACTTGTCTCGGTTGATGACATATGGCGAGCAAATAGAGGAAGAAAATTTGAGGAAGATGAGAGGCTATGCGGCCTAGAGGGACCGTTTTGAGTGTAAATTCAAAAAGGAAGGTTGGATCTATTAAGGCCAAGGGTCTACTTATGCTATTAATAGGTTGTTTGCCAATGACTTCCCTAGGACTTAATATGTTGGTGGTGTAGTTCCTACTGTTGTGTGTCCTAAATGTGGAGGGGTTCATAGGGGCCCATGTTGGGAAGGTTCTACTTTATGCTTTGATTGTGAGGAGCTTGGGCACAAAAGGGTCGATTGTCCAAGAAACCATGACAAAGGCCTGCGTGCGAATGCGGTCCCATCAGGTAGAGGTGGTCCTCAATGTGGTTCACCAAGGCACAATCGATTTTGTGCTCTATATGAGAGGCAAGAGGTTGGTGAGGTTCCCGATGTTGTTATCAGCATGTTGAAAATCTTTGACTTTAATGTATATGCTTTAATTGATTTGGCTGCCACTCTTTTCTTTATTACCCTTTTGTTGGTAAAAAGTTTCATGTTAACCCCGAGTTGTTGCATGAGTCATATGAAGTGTCTACTCCTATTGGTGCCTCTATTATTGCTAGAAAGGTTTATGAAAGTTGTCCTATTTGCATTTTGCATAAGTTGTTGCATTGTGATCTTGTTGAATTAGACATGGTTGATTTTCATGTCATCCTTGGGATGGATTGGTTGCACGCCTACTATGTTTTTATTGATTGCAGAACACATAGGGTCAAATTCCAATTTCCAAATCAACTCATTCTTGAGTGGGAAAGCCACGATGTGGTGGTCAAAGATAGATTCAGCTCCTGCATTAAAGCCAATAAATTAATCTGTAAGGGGTGCTTGTATCATCTTGTGAGGGTTAAAGATATGGAGTCCAAAGTCCCTTCCATAGAGGCAGTTCCAGTTGTAAATAAGTTTCTTGATGTCTTCCTAAATGAACTTCCCTATGTCACTCCTAAGAAGGAAATAGATTTTGGCATAGACCTCTTCCCCAATACTCAACCTATCTCCATTTTCCCTTACCATATGGCCCCGGTGGAGTTGAAGGAGTTAAAGGGTGCTCCAGTGTTGTTTGTGAAAAAGAAGGATGGGTCCCTTAGAATTTGTATTGACTTCCCAAGATGGCTTTCGAACTAGATATAAGCATTATGAGTTTGTTGTGATGTCTTTTGGGTTGACCAATGTACCAGCCATCTTCATAGAACTTATGAATAGGGTCTTCAAATGCTACCTTGATTCCTTTGTTGTGGTCTTCATTGATAATATATTGATCTATTTACATATCAGGGAGGAGCATATGGGGCATTTAAGTATTGTGGTGTAAAGATTGAGGGAGTCAAAACTGTATGCCAAATATGAAAAGTGTGAATTTTGATTGAAGGAGGTTGCATTCTTGGGTCATGTGATGTCGGGGGATAGTATAAAAGTGGATTCTAAGAAAACCGATGTCATCAGAAATTGTTCTAAACCATTGATCCCATTGGATATTAGGAGCTTGTTGGACCTAGAAAGTTATTATAGAAGGTTTGTTAATGGGTTCTCCTTCATTGCTTCCCCTATGACAAAATTGACTCAAAAGAAGGTCAAGTTTGTGTGGATTGATGAGTGTGAGGGGAGCTTCTAAACATTAAAAGACAAGCTTATGTCCGCTCCTATACTGTCATTACCAAATAGGCTTGATGGATTTGTGGTCTATTGTGATGCTTCCTGTGTCATGACCCAATCCTATGGCCTAGACGTGACTTGGCGAATGGGAAACCCGAAGGTACCCCAAATAAGCCTCTTAACTTGTCATTTACACATCCTTGGTCACGAAAACATACAAAAAACATATAGATTGTGAATAGGGATAAATAGACTAAGGGAAAGCTTACATAAATTGCATAATCAAGAGCCAAGAGTCAAAGCTCATACATAAATTCATAACGTGTCCAACAAACACTTCTGAATACACAGAGCGGTGGCCAAGACAAGCAACTGGGCTCACCTTCATAGTCAAATAGAGCATAAGGTAGTGTCTCAATACATAGATAAGAGGAAAAGATAAACCAAAGTCCCCAAAATGGAGGACTCGCCAACAAGCTTAGAATAGGACCATATAGCCACATGGAGGATCATGATCAACTTGGGCACCGGTTCTTACATGGTGATATCATGTAGGTAAGAATATACATTAGTACATTTGAATATACTAAGTATATGGGTGCAATGCAACAAAAGACAAGCTACAAATTAACATACATAATAATAGACAATAGACATGATATATAAATATGTCATGTATGATAAGTCTATAAGTAAAACATGCTTAGGTAATCCATGCTCATATATAATGTTATATATGAAGATGAGACCAAGCTAGGTTTACAAGGTACGAACCCCTCGGAAGGTTAGTGATGTTGCCAACCCATCACCTAGGTGGAGATGAGAATTAACCCTCATTCTAGGTTGGTGATGTTTCCACCCCATCACCTAGGTAGAGATGAGTATTAACCCTCATTCTAGGTTGATGACGATGCCACCTCGTCACCCTGGTAGAGATGAGTATTAACCCTCATTCTAGGTTACTTGGGCTCTTGTTCACCCAGATCGGGCATGGTCTATACACCACATTATATAAGATTCGTCATAAGCTCTAATACAATACCTTATGTAGGAATAATCATGTACATAAGATCATTTTATCATCATAACATCATTCATATCATATCTCATGCTTTGGACCTTCAATTCCTCACGAAACCATAATCGGATATTTTATCAAACACCTTGGGGGTTTGTAATAGGGAAAAATAGCATACAATTTAGAGATGAAATCTTACAGTAAAATCAATGGTAAAACCTTTAATCAACACCTTTCGACACTCCCAAGACATTCATATCAAAATCCCTCATCAAATCCAACATTAGATCTAAGATTTGAAGCTCAAAACATACTAAAACAACTATAATTCCATGAATTAAAATTACTGTGCAGTAATTATCTCAATATACGAAACCCACATATAAAATCAACTTTAAATCATGCAATATTAAGTAAAAGAGGGTCTAGGCACTATGGGTGAAAGAACCCAATAGTTCAACACCACATACCTTAGCTTTTGTGAAGTTTTTCAAGAAGACTCTAATGGAGATTTGAGGCTTGGTTGAGATCCTTGAAGAAATCCTTGAGTTTGGGACTTGAATTTAGGGTTAGAAATGAGTCTAAGTATTTGGGGAAATATTGGGAAATATTTTTTGGGTGATATGAGGGTGAAATAAGGCTAAGTATAGGTAAAAATACATTTGGGAAAACATAGGTCCAACCCTTAGAAAAATCTAGGCAAACTAGGAAAAGATAGTGCAGAAATAACACGTCTCCACATCGCGGAGGTTCTTTGGAAATCGCACCAAGTGAAATTTCATATTTTGTTTTCTTTGCTTTAAATTCCAGGTTAGACTCTTGTCACCCTAATTTGGACCCCCTAAAAAATAATATGAAGTCGAATTTTAAAAATTCCCAAAGGATTTTAAAATATATGAAAAACAAGGTTTCAGGTACTTCCGAGGCATATTTTTGGTAACTTTTTGGGGTCGATTCATCCTGGGTTTGTTTGGGTTATGTGTTGATGCAAAATGGTAAAGTCATATCTTATGCTTCTAGATAACTCAAGGTGCATGAAAGGAACTACCCTACCCATGACCTAGAGTTAGCCGCCGTCATATTTGCTTTAAAATTTGGTGTCACTACTTATATGGGGTGTATGTTGATATATTCACTGATCACAAGAGCATCCCATATGTCTTCACTCAAAAAGATCTCAACCTGAGACAAAGAAGGTGGCTATAACTCCTTAAGTACTATGATATGAGTGTGCATTACCATCTCAGTAAGGTAAATGTTGTGGCGTATGCTTTGAGTCAGGTTTCTTTGGGTAGCCTAGCTCGTACTGATGGTGGTGATATAAAGATGGCTAAGGAGGTGCACTGATTGGCTATATTGGGGGTTAGCTTGTAAGAGGTTGACGATGATGGTGTTGTTGTTATTGATGAGTCTAAGTCTTCATTGGTTGACGAGGTAATAGCAATACAAGATTTTGACTTCTCCTTGCTTGAATTGAAGGCCTTGGAGAAAGAGGGCAAAGTATAGGTTTTCTCCCAAGGGGGAGATGGTGACCTTATGTACGAAAGTAGGTTGTGTGTGACTTGTCTTGATGGTTTGAGGGAGAAAATCCTTGATGAGTCCCATATATCTTCTTATTCTATCCACCTCGGTTCCACCAAAATGTATAGGGATTGAGAGATGTGTATTGGTGGAGAGGCATGAAGATGGACATTGCCAAATTTATTTTTGGTGGCCATAGTTGTCAACTAGTCAAAGCCGAACATCAAGGGTCAGGTGGCCTAACCTAAGACATAGAGATTTGTACTTGAAAATGGGGGGTGATTAATATGGATTTTGTAGTTGGGTTCCCCAAGACTAGAAAAGGTTTTGATTCCATCTAGGTTGTGGTTGATAGGATGATGAAATCATCTCATTTTCTACAGATTAAGACTATATATGGGGTTGAGAATTATGCAAGGTTATACATTCACAAGTTAGTGTGTTTATTCCTTTGTCCATCATACCGGATCGTGCTGTACAATTCACTTCACACTTTTGGAGGTCTTTTAGAAAGGGTCTTGGAACAAAAGTTCACCTTAGTATAGTCTTTCACCACCAAATGGATGGCAAAGCCGAAAGAAGCATTCAAACACTTGAGGATATACTTAGGGCTTGTGTCTTTGAGCTTAAGGGTTGTTGCAAGGACCACATTCCTTTGATTGATTTGCATACAACAATAGCTATCACTCTAGCATCAGTATAGCCCATTTTGATGCTCTTTATGGGAGGCATTGTAGATCACCGGTTAGTTGGTTTGAGGTTGAAGAGGTGGCTTTACTATGACTGGATTAGGTTATGAAAGCTATTGAGAAGGTTAGGATGATTAAGGAAAGGTTAAAAACAACTAAAAGTCATGAAAAATCCTATATCAATATGAGAAGAAGAGACCTTGAATTCAAAATGTGTGATTAGGTTTATTTGAAAGTTTCTCCAATAAAAGGTGTGGTCCGTTTTGGTAAAAAGGAGAAGTTGAGTGCAAGATATGTTGGTCCTTATGAAGTGATAAATAGGGTTGCCAAGGTAGCTTATGAGTTGAAGTTGCCTAGTGAAATGAATTTGGTTCATTTAGTATTCCATGTCTCTACATTGAGAAAATGTTTTGGTGATCCTAATGATATTGTGCCTCTTGATGTTGTTGGTGTTGTTGAGGATAACTTGACTTATGAGGTGGTTTTGGTTCAAATTTTGGATAGGAAAGTGAAGATATTGAGAAACAAGGAGGTGGCATCCGTTAGGGTCCTTTGGAGGAACCAACAAGTTAAAAGTGCTATATGCGAGGTCGAGGCAGACATGTAAAAATGGTATCCGTATCTCTTCCACTCCTCTCAAGTCTAAGGTACTAAATCTAAGTACCCTATGTGATTTCAAGTCTTATGTTTCAGCTCCTATGTCATTTATATGCATTCATGTTTAAGTTGATAAATTTATGATGATATTAAACTTATGTTGAGGTTTTGAAAATGGTGTTTAAATGTAATATTGCATTCGTGTTGGGGCTAATTTGTTCATGATTACTCTTGTCTTGTATGTCTCTTTTAAATTTGGGGACGAATATTTTCAAGGAGGAGATATTGAAACGACCCCAAAAAATGCCACAAAATGTGCCTTGGAATGCCCAAAATTTTAAATTCCATATATCTTAAAATCCATGTATGATCAAAATTTCTGACTTCATATTCTTGTTCAAGGGATCAAACTTAGGGGAAAAAGGGTCTGACCCCAATTTAAGAGCAAATGATTGGCAATTTTATTTTTTGTAAATTCTCTTATCTAGAATCAATCTGCGATGGTGCTGCAACGCATAGCTATCACGGATATGCATTAAGTTTGCTTCTGTGATAGGTCCACATATCGGACCAGATGCGGACCTATGTATTTTGTTTCTAGTGATTTTATCTCGATCCAAGGCTTTTAGGTCTTAGGCATAAGTGTTCTGAAATGTGTTTTTACCTATAGTTAGTCACATTTCACCCTCATATCATTCTAAATATTCCCTAATATCCTCTCAAACACTTAGCCATATTTTTCACTCCCAAATTGAAGTCTCAAAACCCTCATCCAGAACTAAGGATTTTCTTTCAAGAGTCGAGACTCTATTTTCAAACTTCATCAAGAGCTTCCTCAAAGCTAAGGTATGTGGGTTTTAGCCATTGGGTCCTTCCACCCTTGGTGCCCTAATCTCCTTTTTACTCAATTTGTATGATTTAAGTTTGATTTACTATGAGGTTCACTAGTATGAGCATATCCATGAACTATGTTAAAACTATGCAAAGTTGTGACTGTTTTGCTATGTTTTGAGCCATAAATCTTGAAGCTATTGTAAGATTTGATGAGGGGTTTTGATGTATATTGCTTGAAGGTGTTGCAAGGTGTTGATTGATTATTTTACATTTGATTTTCTTGCATGATTGCATCTCTATATTTCATGATTTTATACTAGCATTACACATCCTCTAGGTGTTTAATAAAAAGTCCGAATGTGGTTTCTTGAGGAATTGATGGTCCAAATCATTAGATATGATATGAATGACTACATGATAATGAAAATAGTTCATGTATATGATGTATTCTATATAAAATATTTTATTAGACCATGCCTGATAAGGGTAACCTAGTTAAGGGGTTAATATCTCAAACACCAGGGTGATTGGTGCAATTATCACTGACCTAATTTAGGGGTTTGTACCTCACACACTAAGGTGATGGGTACGATCATCACTAAACTAGATGAAGGGTTTATACCTCACACACCAGGGTGATGGATGCAATCATCACTAACCTAGATGAGGGGTTTGTACCTCACACACCAGGTGATGGGTAAATCATCACTAACCTACCAAGGGGTTTGTACTTTGGAAATCTAGCTTGGTCTCTTATATACATATGATATTCTATATGAGCCTGAATTACAAGAATATGTTTCACTTATGCATTGATCATACATGCCATATTGTTGTATTACGCCTATTGCCTATTGTTATGCATTTTGATTATGATGCCTATCCCTGGTTGTATTGCATCCTACATACTTAGTACATTCAAATATACTAATGCATACTCTTGCCTACATGATATTACCACATAGAAACTAGAGCCCAAGTTGATTATCCTCCTCCTCCACGTAGCTAGTTCGGTACTACTCAAGCTAGTTAGTGAGTCCTCAATTTCGAGGACCTTAGTCTATGTTTCTCTTATTACATATTGAGACACTCTTCTTTATTTCCTATTTGACTATGAGGGTGATCCCGATTGCTTTACCTTGGCCCTCGCTCTTATCTATGTATTAGAGGTTTTTTTTGGAAATATTATATATCTATGATATGACCTTTGACTCCTTATGTCTTGATTATGATGTTATGCAAGCTTTTCCCTTAGTCTTTTTTCTCTATTCTTACTCTTTGTGTCTTTTATAAACTTCTGTGACAAATGATTGTAATGGTAAGTTCAGAGGCTTGTTTGGGGTTCCTTCGCGTTCCCTATTTGCCATGTCACATCTAGGCCCTAGGATTAGGTTGTGACAACAGCGAATGGGGAACCCGAAGGAACCGAAACAAGCCTCTTGGTGTATTAATCACACATCATTAGTCATGAAAGCATAATAACAACAACATGAGATATAAATAAGGGGAACGGGACTATGGAAAGTCTTTAATAGTCAAAAAACCTTCAAGAGTCAAGCTCATAGCATAAGTACATAACATGTTTCTAACAATACCTCTAACATAGATTTTAGCTAGTATCAAGACACTTTCCAAGCTCACCCTCATAGTATCAAGTGTTCAACATAAGGAGATATAAAATAGTAAGAGTAGCACAGGTGGTGTCCCTAGACTTATGGATTCACTAGAGCTTATCTTCTGGAGTGCCAAAACTAGCCATGTGGAGGATAATCGAGAGGTGCTCCAGTCCCTATATAGTAACATCATGTAAGCATAAAGTATGCGTTAGTACATTTGAATGCACTATATAGGATGGTATGCAATAAGAGATAAGCCAACATATTCAAAATGCATAATCATAAGCAATGGATAAGTATAATATCAATATGGTATGCATGATCAATGCTTGAAGTAAAACAAGCTTGTAAATTATATAACTTGCAAAATATAGATTAAATGTGTGGAAAGAGACCATAACTAACATAGACTAAGCAAACTATTACTTAGAGTCCAAGGCATATCACCCTCTTGTTGAGGTGATTGAGGTATCCACCCCTCAACATAGTGGTATAGGCATGTCACCCCCCAACAAGGTGGTCGAGGTATCCACCCCTCAACATGGTGGTATGGGCATGTCACCCCCCAACAAGATAGTCAAGGTATCTATCCCTCAACTTGGTGATTGGGAATATCACCTCACAACAAGGTGGTTGAGGTATGTCACCCCCTCAACAAGGTGATTGGCATGTCACCCCCTAACAAGGTATGGTCTACTTGCAACACTATAGATAGTTTTCATAAATTCAATGTGTACATGTAATCCCTTAATCATCATTAAGTCACTTGACTTATAAACCATGTAATTGATCACTAATAACTTGAGAATCCTTGTCAAGACTTTTTATCAAACACTTGGTGGGTTCATAACATTAGTTCAAAATTATGCAATTCAAGAGTGAAATAAGATAACTCAATGTAAATCAACCCACCATCATACAGTAAAATCCTTAGTAAAATACCTTAAAAACCATCATCAAATCTCATAATAGATTATAGTTTCATAGCTCAAAACATGCATAATCCCAATAGACAAACCAATTTATAGTATAAGCTTGAAATAGATAAACATGCATAATGAATCAACATTTCATAAAACCTCAACATAATTTATAATCCAAATGCATAATAAGATATACCCATAGATGATACAACTTGAAAACATGTATTTTTCATAAAAAGGGAGATTGGGCTATATGAGTGAAAGGACCCAATGGATGAAACCCACACACCTCAAACTTGGGTTTCCCTGAGTTGAGTCTGAAGAGAACTTGGCGCTTGAAGAGAATCCTTGAGTTCCAAAGTTAGGCTTAATATCCTTGGAATTTGAATGAGATACTTGGTTAAGTCTTGGAGACGGTTTTAAGAGGGTCTTGAGTGATATAAAGTTGAAAAATGGCTAAGTATAGGTGTTTTCACACATAAGTAGGTATGGGGCAATGACCCCAATTCCCTTAGGCCAAAATGAAAAGCCAAGGAAAAACTTACACTGGTTTGCATCGTTAGGACGATATGGTCCTGTTGCACTAACCCACTTTGTTCTTCTCTGTGCCCCTGGCATGCCGCGTGTAGTGCGCGGACATACATTGATGAGGAAAATTAGCAAAAATTCTTTTTTGTTAGGGTCCTCTAAAATCAGGGTTATACCCATTTTTCACGCAATTTTTCCCCCTGATCAAGAATTTGAAGTTGGATTATTGATATCACGCATGGATGTTGAGATATATTAAAATTATAATTATGGGCATTTTTAAAGCACATTTTTGGGGCGTTTAGCTATAATATTTAATCTGGTGGAATTCATGCATCAAAAAGGAGAGACTACTTGCGAAGCTAGACTCCGCATTATATCTTATGTTGTTTGATGATCCACTAGATAAGTCAGGTACGACAACTGCAGTGGCATGAAGTTATTGGACTAGAGATTGCTACTATATTACCTTACCAAACCTGCACCTCAACATCCTCTATGTGCTAAATCAAATTCCAATTCAATAGATAAAATCTATTATCAAAGCATATCATGTGGAAAGGTAATAATTAACTATTAATCTATCTCATAAAATCATAATCATAGAGTAGCCCATTGAATCATGATTTATGTAATGTGAGAATTATCCTTTCATCTTTATAAATCCATAAGAATCCAAGAAAATCTTTCACTATCATTCATAATAGAAAACCTTTCAAAATAGTTCATATGCTCTTGAGAGATCTTTAAAACATAATTCATTATTTTCATAAAGTATAGATGAAATTCATATGAAATCATGTTCATAATTCATAATAAAATTATGATATAATGCATTAGTTTATAGAAAATCAACTTTAAATCATGTATTTTAGTAAATCCATGCATGATCAAGTACAACATTGTCAATTGTGTCATAATTGAAAGAACCCATGAAGAATTACTTGAATCCTAGATGAAATTGAAAAGAATTTGATTTAGAAAAGTTTAAATTCTTTAGGCTTCATGGATGAAAAGTATCTATGAATGAATATCCACATATACTAGGTAGATCTTAGCCTTGAGGTAAAAGATGATCTTGGGAGAGAAGTCCTTGAGAAAATTTTGGGATTTTAAAATTCATGTTTCTGCAAGTCATTTTGGTCCTCTAGGTTTATGGTAGGACACAGGTACAGGTACATATTGGAAAGTGTCCTCATTTTCTCATTTTCAGAGTACAACTTTTTATAGAAGGAAATGATTAATCCTTAGTTTTCTTGATCTTTGTCATCATGATATCTCTTTGTTTCAGCATAATCTTCAAATTCCATGAATAAGTTAGCATTCTGAGTGGCCTCTTCTTCGCTTAAAGATCTATTCTGTTGAATATTGTCAATCTTTTTAATTATGTACAGAATCAGCCCTTTATTCTTCTCCAAATCTCTGCAGTTGCTTGTGCTCCACTCTCTTAATTTTATCCACCAAAGCTTTAAGCTTTCTCAGTGAAGCCTTCAGTTTCCAGCCATAATCCTTCAAATTTGAAATAAGACATTTTGTGTTCCCAACTGTGACACTGAAGCACAATTGGTGTGTGTTCAGAACACATTTAATAGAGTATAGGAACCTGTCCTATTTGCAATTTGGTGCATATACCTCTATCTTGTTCCAACCAAAATTATTTTTTGCCAACTTCCACTACTTTTCCTCTCCAAGTCATGTTATCACATAGTATTGAAATACGTCCCGTAGCTCCACTTGTCTCCAGTTGCCCATACTAGACTCCCTTATTTCCCACCTACTTTATTAGTTCCCTAGTATACCCTTCCAGTTTAGTTTCCTGTAAATAGAGGACATCTGCTTCCCATTTTTGAGTTAATCTATTGGCCACCCTCCTTTTTCTCTACAATTTAATCCCCTCACATTCTATGAAACTATTTTGACATTCATTGCAACATCCAAGAGTTCCCTTTCCTCTTATTTCTCGCCCTTGTACTTTGGAGCTTTATTTCCATGTCCAAGACTTTCATATTCTTAATTTTGGGAGCTTCCGTAACACTTGTTTCTAATTCTTTAGAATTTGACTACTTTCTGATATCTATCTCCTTGAATAAGGACAAAGTTTCCTTTCTACAACCTTGAAATTCAACCCTGAATTCCTTGCTTAACCTGATTGTATTTTGATGGACTGAATTGATACATCTATATCACCATCAGTTTCCTCCTTTGTGTATCCTGATTCTGAAGGTTCAGCATCCTGGATGTTCAATGTCACATTGTTAGGGCAATCGACTAACTGTATGTCTTGATGGCCACTATTAATATCAACTCGTGCTTCTCTTCCTTCAATATTTGTGACTGTATCTATAGAATCTTCTCCTTCTTCTGTATTTAATATTTTTCGTTGGACTTGCCGGCTGATTTTCTTTTGGGATTTTTGATATGATGTCTCTGAGATACTATCAAAGAAAATAAGGCTGAGTCAGCTTACTTCTATTTCCACTAGCATTTTATATGATTGTAAAGAACACATTATGTTAGTTTGGTTAGAATTGAGAAGTCGGGCCTCAGTAAAAAGAATCAAGCCTATATTAGGAGTAGCTCCCACAAAATAATTGTCTGAGCTTTTCTTTTGGCCCATTAAGAGCCCTTTAGTTTTGATTAAAAAAAGACCTTTCTCTTGTTAGGCATTTGTTAGCTGTGTCATTTGAAATAGGTATCTTCTCAGAAAAACCCGTGTGCCTCTTTGTATCAATGTAAAACCTATTATCCTTAACTATGTAGGGTTTTCTCACCCAATAGTCATTATTCTACATCACATCCTCCTCTACAGCAACCACCATTGTTCTCTACGTGCTCCATATCTGAAATAAAAAGCTAATACCACTATCTACTATCTTTACCTCTTTCAGAACGTCCTTACCATATCCTTTGATTCTCATTCTAGCCTGCTTTAAATGATTTTTTAGGGTATGTCTCATCTTTGGTTTCCAGTCATCCCCCATATTGATTATCAATGGGTTTGAACATTTTAACCTTCCAAAACTTATGAGGCAGACCTTGTGCTCTTATCCATGTCGAGGTCTCTCAATTGGTGCGATAACCTACAGTGAGCGACCACCATTTGAGTTGAGTCTTCAATTGTTTCCATGCCCTTTGGCCTTGAGGAATGTGGTTAGCCATGTGCTTGTTTGGAAACTTAAATAGAAAAGAATGACCTCCCATTTTGTATATGTCAATTCTAGAAGCGTATTTGTAATAAATGCTCCTAAATGTTCTTTGATGTAATTATCAATTTTAAATGTTATATCTCTCCATCCCACAATAAATTTAACTTTTGAAGTAATAAAGAAGGTTTTTCTCTCCTTGTGCAGTCAGAATGCTTATAAATCTTCCAAATTTGTTGTTTTTTCTGGAACAAAAGATGTTCCAGTATTGCTCGTTTATATTCCACCTTCTCATATGGGTACTAGAGTCTTTTGAAACCTCCTTGAGTAAAAATACTATCGATTCCATTATTTTCGTGCTGTAAGTTATTTTGTGCATTAGATTTTGGCTTCTTTCTGCTCACTCAGTACAAACTTTAGCTCTGCCTTTTCAAGCTTGGTGATAGTGTAAGACTTACAACCCATTGCAAAATAGACTCTATTTGTTGAAATCTGTCGTGTGAGTTGTTAATTGATGTTGTGTTGGCATGATGACATGGCTGCTGATGTGTTTTTTATTTCAATAAGATAGATTATTTTCTGTTCTAGTTTTCAGTTATGAGTTTCCTAGTTTTTAGGCATGTAGTTGTTGCTAGACTAAGTTCTTAGATTTGAAGAAGTTTTTATTTGAGTTAAACATCATTTTACGGTAGATTATTTAGGATTTCATTATATTTAAATATTTGTTCTTTCAACTTAATGGCAGGCTATCCTTTTCTTCTATTCTATATCCTTTTTATCTATAAAACACCAATAAATTTGTACCATAGCCCCTCATCTTAAGGGACTTCTGAGTGACTTGTGAGTGTAATCTGAGTTAATCGAAAAATAGTTCCATACCTATTCCATGAAAAGCCATCAGAACATATGGAAACAAAAAAATCTTATGTCTCTTACACTACTTCTCCACAATTGTTTGATTGAGAGAACTACCAGGTATGGACTATCAAGACACAAACTTACATAGAGACATGTAATCTATGGGATGCAGCAGAGGAGGATTACAAAATTCCTGCTTTACCTGGCAATACAACAATGACTCAGATCAAGCTTCAAAAGGAAAGAAAGACAAGAAAATCCAAGGTGAAATCTTGCTTATATGCTCCACTTTCATTTACATTTTTTTCCAGAATCATCTTGCTAGAATTATCAAAACAAATATGGTATTTTCTCAAAGAAGAATACCAAGGAGATGAGCAAATCAAATGTATGAAAGTTATGAATCTCATTAGAGAACTTGAGATACAAAGAATGAAGGATGTAGAAATTGTCAACTAATACTCGGATAGACTTATTAGCATTGTCAATATGGTAAGAATGCTAACCAATAAGCTTCCTGATAGAAGAATTGTTGAGAAAATTGTTATTACATGGCCTGAGAAGTTTGAACCAAAGATCACTTTAGCAAAATTATGAAATGCATCACAGGCACAAGAGCAAAGAAGGTTAACTAGACTGGAAGGTTCAATAGATGGTGTACTACAGGCCAAGATGCAAAATCGTACTGGAAGCAAGTGCAAGAAAACAAAAAGGGAAGAACTATGCCGAAAGTAATCAAGTTTCTACTTGTAATGGAAGTAGCCATAACTCAAGCTGCAACATAGGAGACAAGTTCCGTTTCTGATAGTATTTTGGAAGGAAGAACCACCCTCACTTCAAATGCTAGAGAAAGCTGGATATGAGATGCCGAAAATGTAAAAAACATGGGCATGCTGAGATCATCTACAAAGAAAAAGGACAGCAGTAACAAAGAGAAGCTAAATTTCTGAATCAACAAGAGGAAGGACTTCTCTTCGTTGTATCATCTTCTGCATCTAGTATTTTAGTGAAAGCTAGCTTACCTATAGTGGTTGTACAAACCACATGACTAGTGATGAAAAGATTTTTAGGGAGTTTACAGACCAATTAAATCAAGAGTTAGAATCAGAAATGGTGAATACCTTCCCATGACAGGAAATGATACTATAACAATCGAGAGTTATATAGGTACAAAACTTATTTCTGAAGTTGTATTTGTTTTTAAACATGATAAAAATTTATTAAGTGTTAGATGACTCGAAAATGGATTCAAATTATTTTTTGAGGATAAGAAGTGTCTGATAATTGATCCAATTGGTCAGCAGTTATTTAGGATTAAAATGCAAGGCAAAAGCTTTTCTTTGAATCCAATAGAGGAAGAACTGATTTCTTTTCCAAGTTAGTCAACCATTGCAAAAAATGGACGCTAATGATTGGTTCATTTCCATCATAGGGCTCTTTTGTATATGCAGAAAAAGGAGCTGGCAAAAGGATTAACTCCACTTTAAGAGGAACTCCAAAGTTTTAAGGCACTGAATGGTCAAACACCTTTTGAAGCTTAGCACGGATACAAACCTTTACTGAAGACCCTCAACATTTTTGGTTGCTTGTATTTTTCTCACATACCTCAGTTAAGAAGGGATAAACTGGATGAGAAGGCAGACCCTGAAATCGTCAATGGATGTAGTTTGCAGTCAAAACCCTATAGAGTTTTTCAACCACACACTAGAAAATTTTTGGTAAGCAGTTATGTGGAATTTGTTGAATAGCAGCAATAATATTGGGATGGATAACAAGAAAGTCAAGCTAATATGTTGCACAATTTTAAGGAGCGAGTTGATCATCTTTCGGTTTGAGGAACCAGGTCACTTTCAGATATCTATAAAAGATACAGTGTAGTCATATTTGAACCTGCAGAATATAAAGAAGCTAAAAGAGATAAGAAAGGGATACTTGCAATACAGGATGAACTAATCATGATTGAGAAAAATAAGACGTGGGAACTGCTTGAGATACCTCAAGACCGAAAGATTATTGGTGTTAAATGGGTTTACAAAACTAAGATAAATGCAGATGGTTCAGTGAACAAACACAAAGCTATCCTTGTGGTGAAGGGTTATTCTAAGACTTTTGGTGTAGATTTTTCTGAAACATTTGCACCAATCGCAAGACTTGACATAATCGGTCATCTTTTGGCAATTATAGTGCAAAAGGGTATGAAAAATCTACCAACTGGATGTTAAATCAGCTTTCTGAATGTTTTATTGTAGGAAGAAATCTATGTTGAGCATCCTGAAGGTTTTGTTTTAGAAGGATAGAAAGACAAAGTCTACTTGCTGAAAAGGCCCTATATGGATTAAAGCAAGGTCCAAGAACTTTGTATACTAGAGTTGATGATCATCTTTCCGATTTAGGTTTTCAAAAAAGCTGAAGTGAATCAATTTTTTTCATAAAGTATGTTCACTATGACTTTACTATAATTTCTCTATATGTTGATGATCTTTTGGTAATAGGAAGTAATGTAGTGCTTATATAGAAGAGTTAAAAAATGAGATGATGAAAATCTTTGAAATGATGAATCTTGGAGTGATGGCGTTCTTTCTTGAAATGGAGGTTAGAAAGTTCTAAGATAACATATGCATTTGTTAGAGGAAGTATGCAAAAGGAATTTTGAGAAAATTTAGGCAAAAGTATGAGTATGTCTATGAATCAAAAGGAGAAGCTAATGAAGGATGTTGGTGCTGAATGGGTACAAGAATAAAGCTATAGAAGCTTGATAGGATGCTTGATGCATCTTGCAGCAAGAAGGCCATATATACCATACATTGTAAGTGTACTATCCTGATTTTTAAATTCTGCTATTGAATTACCTATGAAAGCTACAAAAAGAGTGTTCAAATATTTCAAAGGCGCAATAGACCATGGAGTCAAATTTAGCAAGTGTTAGAATTTCAAACTTAAAGAATTCACTTACAGTGATTGGGGTGGTTCTGCAGATGATATTAAAAGTACTTTAGCATAATGTTTCATTTTTTGCGCTAGATGTTTTTCTTTGTGCTTGAAAAAATCAGAGGTTGTTGCTCAATCAATTGCAGAGGCAGAATTCATTCCTGCAACAACCGTGGTGAATAAAGATTTATGGATAAAGAAAATTAGTTGCGATCTTGGTTTCGACACACAAAAAAAAGCACTAAGATTTTTATGGAGAACCAAAATGCCATCGCTATTTCTCATAACCTCATATTTCATAGAAAGACTAAGCACTTAAGGTGAATTTATATTTTCTCAGAGTAATGCAAAAGGATGGTCTAGTGAATGTGGTATATTACAAAATAAAGGATCATCTGGCTGATATTTTTACAAAAGCTCTTCCTGCCAGTAAATTTCAGTTCTTGAGAAAGAAGCTTGGAGTTTGCAGCGCTTGATCCAAGGAGCTTAGTGGCAGCATGACAATTCGGGTAAGCTTTTCAAACTTTGAAGGGGATTGCTTTTTGAATCCATATTGTACTTCAAGAGTGGAGATGCACTTCATCTTCCCACTTAAGGGGAGAAAAGAAATACACTAGAAAATTTATACTTTTTTTAGAGTTAGCCCCTAAAATAATGGCCTGGTTCAATTTATCGAAGTGTAAACTGATTCTACTGATTGCTCTTGGATATTAACCATTTAAGATAAATTAAGATTCTAAGTCTCCATAAGTATAGTACTAATATGTGATGCTTAAGTTAGGAACATGTCACGTGTTTAACCCTACCTCAATGAAAAACCTGGTATTTGAATTCAGAAGAGTACAGAGGCAGGTGCATTTTTCGCCTACTCTTGTCCCTGGTCCTTGAGATTTTTCAACAATAACTTACCCACTACCCAGTGTAACTCTCTTAAAATAGCAATATTATACTATTGAGGGAATATCTTTGTACTCAATTTTACAGAGCTAGTCATTCCCCCAATTTGATTTCGATTTGCAAATTCATATCAGGATTGTACACTCTTATAACTATGCAAAAGGTTAGCCTATTGTAGGGAGGGAGAATCATTAAACACAATTTGGCTAATATATGCACACTTCAATTATTTTCTTGTTTTATTTGTATTTTCATTTTTCCAGATCAAGAGTGGGAAGACATATACTTCCATGAATATGTTGTATAGTGGTAAACCACAATGCAATTGTCACATCGCAAGAACTACTGACGCCACTTACTTTTTGACATATTGAGATGGATGGGAATAAGAAAGGCCCTACATTAACACTCAATATGTAGCAGATAGATAAAAATGAGAATGACAAAGTAGATGAATATAAATATTGCATAGACGAAGAATCTCAACCAGGCAGCGATGGAGACGACTAGGAAGTTTTTGTAAGTGATGTTATTTTATTGAGAATTACTTTATAAAATATCTAGAATTAGTTAGGTATCTTTCTTTCTTAAGGTGAAACCAAATAATTACTTGCATAATTCTTATCAAATCAAGTTTATAATTAATAACGAAAATCAGGATATAATGCATCACTTCATAGAAAATCAACTTTAAATCATGTATTTTAGTAAATCCATGCATGATCAAGTAAAATGATGTCAATTGAATTATAATTGAAACAATCCATGAAGAATTACACAAACCCTAGATGAAATTGAGAAGAATTTGATTTAGAAAAGTTCAAATTCTTAGGATTCATGGATGAAAAGTATCTATGAATGAATATCCACATATCTTAGGTAGATCCTAGCCTCGAGGTAGAAGATCACCTTGGGAGAGATGTCCTTTGGCCTTTGATAAATTTTTGGACTCCACTAGATTGCTACCCTCAACTGTCCTAATGACGACGTTCGATCAAAATCCTAAATCAATCTACTGAAAATTCAAGTCTTTTTTCTTCGGTAGCTAGAGGAAAGATTCTTGAGATTTTTCTGATAGTGTCTTTAGCGAAACATTAAACACTGATAGGAGAAATCCTCTCCGTTGAACCTAATTTTTTTCCATATCTCAAGAAGAATATTCAATTCAGGGAGAAAATGTTTTTCATTTTGGAGTTGACCCAGTTTGTGATTACTGAGTCAATTTTTCTCGGCGATCTTGATTTCTATGGCGAGTAAAAGGAGAAAAGTTCACAGATTCCAGCTTAGTATATTCCAGTGATGTCTTCCAAGTTTGTCGGCTATAATTCTCCAATATACAACATCCATATGATATCTTCCCGATTCCTTCTATTTACTATGTTTGAATCTATTGTACCCTTCTATTTACCTCATATTCCTTGCCTTTTACATATTGTGTTGTGATTTTTTGACAAATTTGAGCCTATTTATCCTATTCTTGCTTGTTGTGTACTATTATTTACTCTATATTTATCCTATTATTTTTTGACAAATTTATCTTGTTATTGTTAATGTTTTACTATCCCGTTTATATTTTACTATAGATTTTTTTGTTTGCATCATAGGCTGCTAATTTTCTGATCTTCTGTAGTTTATTTATTTATTAATTAGTTCCTAATGTAGTGGTGTGTGGTTTGAAAGTGGATTAGGGTCGTGTCGTCGATTGGGGTTAGAGGCAAGGGATAGTAGTAGTGTGAGGGGTACGAACTTACTTAATTTGAGAGTAGGGAGATGGAACAGAGGATCACTTATAGAGAAATCCATAAACAATTGAAGAGTCTTAAAAAGAAATCGACGATGATGTTACACATCGTATTTGGGTAACATGGATGAAATGGAGGCTTGCCTCAAGAGTATTATATGTCAAAAAGATACCACATAAGCTTAAAGAAAAGTTTTACAGAAAAGTGGTTAGACCATCTTTGCTATATCGGGTGGAGTGTTGGCCAGTTAAAGATTTACATGTTCAGAAGATGAATTGTGGAGATGAGGATATTGAGATGGATGTTTGGACATACCAAGAGTGATAGGATTAAGAATGAGATCATCCAAGAGAAGTTAGAGTTGGCCTCTATGGCTGACAAGATAAGGTAAGTGAAGCTACATTAGTTTGGACATGTGTAGAAAAGAAGTACCGATGCTTATATTAGGATGTGTGAGAGTTTGGATTTAGGGGTTATATGGAGGGGTAGAGGTAGACGAACAAGTATACGAGGGAGGCAATCAGACAAGACATGAAAGAACTTTATCTCACCGAGGATATGACCTTAGATTGAAAAAAGTAGAGGTCGCGTATTAGAGTAAAAGGCTAATAGGCTAGTAGGGGTAGATCGATATATAGAATTTGTAATATAGTAGGTTAGTCAGAGAAATAATGCCTTTACATCATATGTCATCATTATTAGTCCAATATTTGTTTAGTTTTAATGTGTTTACATTGCCTTTATATCTTGTGTTGCCATTTTGAGTCTTTATATATTGATTTTATCGCATTTGCATACTATCATATGCTTTTCCTTATTAGTCACTCGTTTTGTTCCCTTTCTTTTCCTTTCCTTTTTCCATACCTAGTTTTTACTGCTTATGAATTTTTGAGACAAGGGTTCCAAGGAAACAATCTCTCCATCTCTATAAGGTAATGGTAAGGTTTGCGTACATTCTACTCTCCCCAGACCCTTCTTGTGAGATTCCACTTAGTATATTATTGTCATTTTTGTAGTCTTAAGAAAAGACATATTTGTATAGCGTGTGTTCAGGAGATCATATGGGTCAGTACTAAAGCTTGGGACATAGAAGGGTTTAAACTTTAATACTCGGGGGTCTTTGAGGATAGAAATGGAGTAGGTATCCTAGTAGATAAGGACTTTAGGGAGTATGTGGTTGAGGTCAAGAGGAATAATGATAGGATGATGTATATTAAACTTGTGATGGTATCATATAGTGAATGTAGCTAGTGCCTATGCGCGTTACATGGGCCTTGATGAGGAAGTCAAACAGTTCTTTTGGGAGGATTTGGAAGAGGTTTGAGAGGTATACCAAACATAGAAAAATTTTTGCTATAGGAGATTTTAATAGGCATATTGGTATGAACTCTAGTGGTTTGGATAGTACTCATGGAGGCTTTGGTTTTGGGAAGGGGAAGGGAGGCGAAACATGTCTCTTGGATTTTATTAAAGTCTTTGAGCTGGTTATTACTAACTCATGTTTTACAAAGAGGGAAAATCAATTGATTAAATTTCGTAGTACGGTAGCTAAGACTCAGATTGATTACTTACTCTTTTGAAAGGGTGATAGAAGCCTTTGTAAGAACTATAAGGTTATTTCGAGTGAAATATTTCCACTTAACATAGGATTCTAGTGATGAATTTAAAAACTAAAAGAGATGAAAGAAGAAAGGCTATTTATGCCCAACCGAGGATTAGATGAGGAGGCCTGACTCCTACCCTTTCTTGGGAGATGGAGTGAAAGTTAAGTAGCTTGGGGGCTTGGAGTAGTAGTTGAGATATGAACACCATGTGGGATACTACTATTGGTTACATTAGAAAAGTGGTGTCTGAGTTACTAGGGGTCTTGAGAGGGACCTTTGGAGGACGTCAAGGTGATTGGTGGTGGAATGGAGAATTTTAAGGCAAAGTGAAAGCTAAGAATATTGCATATACAAAGTGGTTGGAGTGTATGGTTGAGGATGAAAAATAAAGGCTTAAGGATATCTTTAAGACAACGAAGAGAGAAGCAAAGGCAGCAGTACGAGTGTCAAGATAATAACATTTGAATGCTTTTATGTTGAGATGGGTGACAAAGGTGGCGATAAGAGATTGTATATGCTGGTGAAAAAGAGAGAGAGAAAAGCTCGCAAATTAGATCAAGTTAAGTGAATCAAGGATAATGAGGGCGAGGTGTTAGTGGATGAGACTTCCATAAAACAAAGGTTGCAAGCTTACTTTCATAAACTCTAAGAATAAAAAAGGGATAGAGATATTGAGTTTGGTGGGTTGGCGCATTCTGATAGTTATCAAGATATTAGTTATTGCAGGAATTTCAAGGATGAAAAGATTAGACATGCTATAAGTAAGATGAAAAAAGGGAGAGTGATCTGATCCGATGAGATTCTAAAGGATTTTTGGAAGAGCATTGTCAAGGATGGGATGTAATGGTTGACTAAGTTGTTTAACATTATTCCGAAGATTTCTAAGATGCCCAATGAATGGAGGAGGAGTACAATAGTTCCATTGTACATGAAGAAGGGTGATATTCAGAATTGTAACAAATATACGAGCATCAAGTTCCTAAGCCACACTATGAAAGTTTGTGAGAAAGTAGTGGAGGTGAGGAGAGAAGAAAATTGTCTATTTTAGAGAATTACTTCAAATTTATGCCGGGACGATCAACTGCTAAGGCAGTTATCTCGTTCGTAAGCTAATGGGGGGAAGTATAGGGAAGAGAAAGAGGGACCTTCATATAGTTTTCATTAATCTTGAGAAGGGCTATGACAGAGTTCTGAGAGATGTTCAATGGAGGTGTATTAAGGTGAAAAGTGTTCCTATGGTGTATATTAGGGTGATAAAGGAGATGTATGATAGAGCCAAAACTTGGTAAGGACGGTAGGAGGAGACTTAGAGTATTTTTCTGTTGAGATAGGACTTCATCAACGATAAGTGCTAAGCCATTTTCTTTTTGCCTTAGTAATAGATGACTTGACATGATCTATTTAGGAAGAGGTTCGATTGTGTGTGATATTTACATATGACATAGTACTGATTGATGAAACTTGTAATAAAGTTAATGATAGGTTGGAGGTTTATGGACATATATTTGAGTAAAAAGGGTTCACATTAAGCAGAACTACAACAGAATATCTGGAGTGCAGATTCAGTGTTACGAGGGAGGAAGGGGACATTGAAGTGAAACTTGCTATCCAACCTATTTCTAAGAGAGAAAACTTTAAATATTTGGGTCCATCATCTAGGGTAGTGGTGATTTTAATGATAATGTCACATATAGTATTAGGGAAGCATGGATGAAGTGAAGGCTTGCCTTTGGAGTATTGTGTGATAAGATTATACCATCAAAACTTAAAAGCAAGTTTACAGAATGGTGGTTAGACAATCCTTGTTGTATGGGTCACGACCCAACCCAGGGGCCATGAATGGTGCCAATAGGGCACTCGGACATACACTTATACTGAGTCTCTATTTAAGACAGCTAAGGGATTTCACAAAATTTCGACAGAGTTTCCTCTATTTTTCTAACCAACCCCACCTGCAAAAAGCGAACCCAACAGTACCAGATATTGCCATAAGAATAGATATACATACACATACGCGGGCCGATAAGGTCACCGCTGCGGCAGAGCCGTCCAACAAACATATCATATAAACAAGATCATACCAACGTAATTTCCCACACCCACATGTATCTACAGACCTCTATGTGCAGAAACTGAACCACACAACGGGATAGGGCCCCATCATACCCTTGAGTATATATATATATATATAATACAAAATACAAACTGAACATGTACAAGAATATACTAACGATCTGCTCCTGATACAAGGAAGCACTTCAACGGTAGGCATAAGTCCTAAGAAGATGACCCTCAAGCCTGTTCGTCTGTACCTGTGGGCATGAACGCAGCCCCCAAAAGGAGGGGGTCAGTACGAAGTACGTACCAAGTATGTAAAGCAGAAAGCCTGAAATGTGAGTGAAAATAACAATCCAAATATAATAGTATAGAAGTCAAACCTGTATGTCAACATAAAAATATTTATTCTCTTTTCAAACCTCAAAAGAAAATAATGCATATTGGACGGGAACGATGGCGACCTCCAAACACGCGCCACACCACAGCATAACACCAGAAGTTTTAAATCTCCAGTCTCCAACACAAGCTCTCAAACGATCTACGTGAACCAGGGCAACAAGGTCAAGCGTCTACGCATTATAAAGATAAAGTATAGAGGTCATCATGCCCATTTATGGAGCCGAGGTGATGGTGCCACGCACACCCGTGAGTTGGGGCGAACTCAGCCCAGTACTCACACGCCATGATGACATCCCATCCTAGTTCCTTACGTCTCCGCTAAGCAAAGTCGGTCCATGGGCAAACCGACCCGTCGTATCCAGCCAACCTTGGCATATATATATATATATATAATCATACCAGGTCATGAAATATCTAGCGCGGGAACCGGTGAACGAGGCTAAACGAGCACGAACAGAGCCGTGAGAGTCATATGCAATAAAACTAGTTTCAAGCACTTGAAAATATACAAAACATTCACTTTGAAGTCAAACAATAATTTTTTTACAATCCCAAAACTGCTCAAAACCACATTTAGAGGGAATTTTTGAACAAACGGACTTGAAACTTTCCAATTCACTAATTCC
>JAOTQJ010141616.1:0-14579 GCA_025642045.1 Solanum sejunctum
TTTAAAAATCCATGAATATTGTTCGTTTGACCGCAAGCTAAATAGTTGGAAAGCTATGGGTTTTATTGTTCCGAAATTGCTTTAAAAATTATTTTGAAGTTTGTTTAGTGATGTGTATGATGCGAAATTAAGCAAGTTCCTTGAAATCACTTTTCTATGTGACATTGAGCAATTTTGACAAATTTTATAAACGAATAACTTCTTGAATTCAAAGATGAACAATTTGTATATTTCTAAGTTTTTGAAACTAGTTTTTATGCATATGATTCTCACGACTCTGTTTGTGCCCTTTTGACCTCGTTCATCGGTCCACGGGATTGTTATTTTGTGTGTATATATAATTATATATATATGTGTATATATTCTGAAGTAGGTTGGATATGGTCGGTCGGTTTGCCCAAGGGTTGACTTTGCTTATCTTGGAGACATAAGGAGCTGGGCTTGGGATGGCATCATGACATGTGAGTGCTGGGCCGAGTTCACTTTGGCTCATGGGAGTGCATGGCACTATCACCTCGACTCAATAAACGGGCATGATGACCTTTATGCATTACGATACGTGAAAGCTTGGCACCGTCGCCCTAGTTCACCTATGCTATGACGTGAGTGCTTAGCCACTGTTTGCCTCGACTCACTTGGGCTATAGTTGGGACTTGTGTTTGAATTGTCGGAGATTTGAAATTTTTGGTGTTATGCTGTAGTATGGCGCGAGTTTGGAGGTCGCCATCATTCCCGTCCGGTATGCATTATTTTGATATTTTAAATAAAGAATTATTTTGATGTTTGCATACAGGTTTGACTTGTATATTTTATTCGGATTATTACACTCACTTATATTTCGTACTTTCCGATTTACATATTCGATACGTTTTTCATACTGACCCCCTTTCTTCGGAGAGGGCTGCGTTCATGTCTGCAGGTACAGACGAACAAGTTAGAGAGTCGTATTCTTAGGATCTCCGCCTACCATTGAAGTGCTCCATTGCCTCAAGAGCAGTCTGTTGCTATATACATGTTTTCTTATTTTCTATACTTTCCAATTTAGTGTTTGTTTGGGTGCCCAATCGGCACTAATCACGATCCCTGGGTTGGGTCGTGATAATTTTATATTACACTATTATAGGTGGCAGTGTTCTTTGCATTCACTTTTACATTGTACTGTAAAAGATGGTAGTGCCCTTTGCAATTATTTTTACATTGCACTATCAAAGGTGGTAGCGTCATTGGCATGCATTTTTACATTGTACTATCAAAGGTCGTAGTGTCATTTCCATTCATTTTTTTACACTGCACTATCGGAGGTGGTAGTATCATTTGCATTCATTTTACATTGCACTATCGGAGGTGATAGTGTCATTGCCATATTCATTCAAATTTCATTCATTATCAAGATGTCCACCTTGTTACAGTTGGACTATAATGGGCAATCCACCTCATTACAGCTGGATCATTATCGAGTCGTCTACCTCGTTATAGCTGGACCATTATCGGTTCATCTATTTTCAGGCCATCCACCATGTTACAGTTGGATCATTATCGAGCCATGCACCTCGTTATAGCTGGACCATTATCAGTCCATCCGCCCTATTACAGTTCAATCATTATCAAGTCGTCCACCACGTTATAGTTGGACTATTATTGAGTTATCCACCCCATTATAGTTGGATCATTATTGAGTCGTCCACCTCGTTACAGTTAAACTATTATTGATCTATCCACTTCATTATAGTTAGATCACTATAAGGTTATCCATCCAATTACAGTTGGATCATTATCGAGCCATCCACCCGATTATAGTTCGATCATTATCAAGCCATCCATCTCGTTATAATTTGACTATTACCAGGCCATCCACCCTGTTATAGTTTGATGATTACCAGTTCACCACACCATTATAGTTAGATCATTATTGAGTGTTCCACCTCATTACAGTTGGACCATTATCAGACCATCCACCCTATTATAGTTAGATCATTATCGGGCCATGCAACACATTATAGTTGCATCATTATCAAGCTTTCCACCTAATTATAGTTGGACTATCATATATTTATATTGTTGCGGTAAAGGCCATTCATTCATTTTGCATATTCATCTTGCATTATCTAGAGGGCCATTCATTTATTTGCATTGCCGAACAGGCCATTTATTATATGAATTATCAAGAGGGCCATTCATTCATTTGCATTGCCAAGAGGGACATTCATATTTCCTTAATTTTGCATTGCCGAGAGGGCTATTCATTTATTTGAAATCCTAAGAGGGCCATTCATTGGCCATTCATGCATTTTGCGTTGCCCAGAGGGCCATTTATTCATTTGCATTACCGAGAGTGCCATTTATTCATATTTTATTGCCAAGAGGGACATTCATTCATTTGCATTGCTGAGAGGTCTCTTCATTCATATTGCATTACAGAGAGGGCCATTCAATCATATTACATTGCCGAGAGGGCTATTCATTCATATTGCATCATCGAGAGGGCCATTAATTTATTTTGCATTTCATTCATATTGCATTTCCGAGAGGGCCATTCATTTGTATCCATTGCCCAGAGAGCCACTCATTTATTTGCATTGCCGAGAGGGTCATTCATGCATATTGCATTGTTGAGAGGGCCATTTATTTACTCATATTTCATTCATTTTGCATTTTCGAGAGGGCCATTCATTCATTGCATTTCTGAGAGGGCCATTCATTCATTCATTTTGCATACTCATTCATTTTGCATTACCAAGATGGGCATACATTCATATTGCATTCAAGGAATCATATTCATTCTTCTTATCAATGGACATGCATTCATTTTCGATCGATGGATTTTATTTGTGTTTTTAAAGGACTCACATGTAATTTCAAAAATCCGAGAAGGTTGTTGACATGCATTGAAAGAGGATGACTATAATATTGAAAGTGATGCCACTTTATACTTTAATCTTTTCTCTACTAATAAAGTTTTGTATTTTTTTTTCTTTTGAGAATACCCAAGAGGATACACTCCCAATTAAACCAAAATTGTGAACCAGGTCAACCAAGAAGCAACAATGTGGAACTTTTGTAATTTAGGAGCAACTTCCACCGCAGTCAAGAATGGTGATATTGAGGGTTATATATTTGGTAAAAATTGAGCTTATCAAATTTCTTTGTCCACGATATCTTACATCGATCATATCAAAAGAAAGGGACAACTGTTAACACCCAATTTTGGCCAAACACTTCAAAAAATTCTCACTCCTTATGTTGATGTTTTAAAATAGTTTAAATACTTTTTGGACGATTTTAGTTTAATTTAGATAAGTACTCTTATTTTAAAATATTAATTAGGATTTTGATTAATTTAATTTTAAATTTTAACATAATCTAGTAGTTCATTTTTCTTGCTCGGATATAAATATATACATGTATGTCTTTTTGGTCTAATATTTGGGCCCATATTTCTCTAGTATATTAGGTATTGAGATGAAATATGTATATAATAATGAGGAGTAGAAGAAATATATCATATCCCCTTTCATTTTTTGTTAATGGCCGACGCCGCCCGAATTTGGCAATACCAAATTCACCCTTAACAACCCAAAACCATCCCCCAACATCACCCATTTTCAACCCCATACTTGCCATTTTCAACATCAAAATGCAGCCTCCAAACGTAGCCCAATATCCACCATGTTCCTCTGCCTAACAACCAACCCAAAACCCCTCTGTCCAGAAACTCAAGACAACAACCATTGATGCCTCAAAACCACTCCAAATCCTGCCAAAATGGACTACAAAATAGCCACCAAAATAGCAACCAAAACTCCGACCCAAAACCCCAGATCAGTCCACAAAACCACCACCAAAACTCATATGAAATAGCTCTGAAAACCACTACAAAAATAGACAACAACAACAGCCCCAACACCACCTATTTTCATCCCCAAATCTCCACAAAACTATTAAAAAATCTTCACAAAACCAGCAACAAATTCACTGATTAAGTGAACCAGCAAACAACCTCCAAGGGGCAAACAATAACACACCAAACGTGATCATTATGTCAAATAATATGGTGGCGAAACCGCGAGTTGCAACCAGACCAAACCGATCGTGAACCACTACCCAAAAACCAAACCCTGCCTCATGAAGATAAATTATCACATCTCATTTTCATATTTCTTTGTGTCTTTATTTGATTGTTTTAATTTTGTTTTAAATTATTGACTCTGGTTCTTAGTAAGTATTATCATTGATAGTTTACAGTTGTCATTGTAATGTCTTTTTAAATTTTAATTTTTTTGAATTTACTATATGCTTGGTAGGTTGATTTATGTTTATTATGATATCATGATATTTCTTTTATTGAAGTTTATTCTGTACGTATTTTACTATAGGTTTGTTCCTATTTTCATTCATGTTTTTTTTTGTTACTTTAATTTTGTTGGGTCAATGGTTTCCGTTTCCAAAAAAATTTTAGTGAACCTATATTGTGATGTTGTTACGATTTGGTTATTATTGGCATTAAATTATCACACATTTTTTATGTTGTAGTTTGTTAAGTTTCATATTTCTTACTTGTTTATATAATATACATCGTTTATTAAAGCTGACCAATGACGAATCTATCTGTCAGATTTCAAGGCTTCTCCATTGAAAATGATGGAAAACGTTAATTTAGAATAATATTTGTTACATGTTAAAATTTAAGTTTTCTAGTTTAAGTTTATTATTTGCTAAACCTGGCCAATGACGAATCTATGCGTCGGATTTCAAGGCCTCCTCATTAAAAAGAGGAACAATTTTAGTTTATTCTTTATTTATTTAATATTGTGTATATTATTTCTGAGTGTTTATTTCATGATTATCATACTTGTATTATAGTGTGTATCTCCTCCTCAATTTGAAAAAATGAGTTCAGGCAGGACCTACAGTTGTGGATTTTGAAGGGTGTTAATACCTTTCCTTTGGAATAACTTGAACCCTTACTCAGAATTTTTGGTTCACAAACATTTTGTAAATAATTAATTGAATTCCTAATTATCCTTAAAATTAGATGACGACTCTAAATTAAATTATTTTTCCTCTTAAATTTTTTTATTTTATTATTTTTTATTGAGTTGTCACAATGTTGCACCTTCGGGATGTCAACAGTGGGAAACATGAAGATCTAACCAAATAAACCTATATAATTTGCAATTCTTAGATTGTTTATTTACTTTTATTAATCATTTTTTTATGTTTTATATGTTTTCTAGTGGTGTCCAACATTAGAACTTGCCTAGTGTTACCTTCCCGATCCAGGTTGTAATGAAAAGGAATAGAGATTGATTAACAGGATTCAATGATGTGTTCTCATCTAATCAACCAAGCTAGACCAAAGGGAGGTAGACTTGGACTATAGATAATGGTTAGTATTGCACACTATGGAGATGGTCCAAGTCACATAGTGAAAATCACCTCTCCCCTTTCACCAAAGGGCTTGGCGAACTTAAATTATCGTCCTACATACTATACTCTAGTCGAGAATTTGGTTATCTAGGTATATTGAGTCGATGAATCATGGGGAGCACAATTTGCAAGATGCTCTCCATTATTAATTGTCTCTTGTTTTAGTTAGTTTAGCTTATTTTCTTACAGAACATTGCAAACCCCCCTCGGGGGAATTGAGTTGTTAATTACTTGAATTATGTATTGGTGAATTTATTATGAGTCTCCATATTCTCAATAGGATTTGACCCTAACTTTGGTTAGATTTTATATTTCATAACGACCACTTTATCCTCCAAAAGAGATGTGTAACTTGGTCATGATAAAAGCTTATGGCATTGTTATCGGGGAAGACGACAAGACTTAATTGAATTCACTAGTAATTGTAATTCAAGTGTTAATCCTTAGTTCTATTGTAATTTAGTTTTGTTTTTGTTTTTTTGTAGGGTATACTACTAATGTATGCTAACACTATACTTCAAGGAAATCCCTTAACTTCACTTGATCTAGAGATCTAAAGAATTACTAGAAGAATGGCCTAAGAAAAAGCTAACATTACAAGTAATACAACCTTGAATCGGAATGTTAATGATGATCGAAATGACAACCCACCTCCTTTAGAGAATATTCAATAGCCTACGGATTTCAATGAAAATACTTGCTAGTGGAATCTATATAGATTGAATCCTATGACTATGGATGTGACTAGTGCTATTGTGTTGCCACCACTATCGGCTTGCACAAAGTTCACTGTTTATAGTAGGTTACTTCAAATGTTGTAAAACTGAGGATTATTTGTGAGCCTACAATTAGAGAATCCACATAGCCACTTACATAATGTGGCCTGTATTTGTAAAAGTGTGATGGGGATATAGGTTCTGTCTATAGATGCTGTGTGACTTCCTATTTTCCCATTATATCTTATGGGCGATGCTATGTTATGGTTATTTGAGCTTCCATAAGTTTTGATAACCAGTTGGATAGAATTACAAAGGGATTTCTTAGCAAGATACTTCATTAAACCAAACAGTCTCAAAATAGAGGACCAGATCAATCAATTCAAGCAATTCCCTAGTGATTCAATCCCTGATATATGGGAGTGATTTAATAGATGCTTGAGGAATACACTAGACCATAAGATTCCTGGGAATGTCCTGGTGGAAAACTTCTACCAAGATCGAGTTGCCAGTAGTCAAGCATGTGTTGATGCCACTTGGGAGGTCGGTTTGTAGAGTAACCATTCACAGAGATTCTTGAGCACAAAAACATAGTAGTCAAATCTAACCATGTTTGGAAACCTAGAAATAGACATTGAATTAATTGTGCAAGCACTATTGACATGAGTTCTAATAGGCAAATGTATCCCCACACAATTATGATATGGGGGACAAGAACTCAAGAATCGAGGGGATACTTGACTAGTTGTTAAAGAGGGTAGATACTCAAGATAAGACATTGAAGGAGATCATGTTCAACATTGACAAGATAAACCTTAGAGTGGACTAATAGTCTGTGGCCATTCAACAACTTAATTGTCAATGTAGACTTATGTTAGCACAATTAGATCAGATTAAGAGAGGCATGATAACAAGCTCTAAGAAGGAGAAAAAAATTGGTGACAATGATGCACTAGAGCTTGAGGAAGACTTATTACTCAAGCTAGCTACGTCGTGCTCTGATAATAAATCAGGTGTTAACTGGGAGGCAACCAAAGAATTTTTGATGTTTTAGCTTAGTTTTGGTTTATTTTTAATATTTGGATTCTTACTTAGTTGTTTGATTGTGTTTTGATTACTATTTTTAACATCGAGTTTGCTATACATAGGGTGCACATGAAATTTGTAAAGAGTATGTAGGTAAAAGACTAAGGTAGCAAATTTTGCTGAGAAATGCATCAAGTATAACTTGTACGACTGGGGTTACGAGTCATCATGACCCAAGCCTAGGGCCTAGATGTGACATGACAAATGGGGAACCCAAAGGAACCCCAAATAAGCCTGTTAACTTGTCATTGCACATCATTAGTCACAGAAGCATATAAAAGACATTAAAGAGCAAGAATAGGGGCAAAGGAGCTACGGGAAAAGCTTGCATAATATCACAATCAAGAGACAATAGTCAAAACTCATATCATAGATACATAAAATGTCTAACAACCACCTCTAATACATAGATAAGAGTAGGGACCAAGACAAAGCAACTAGGCTCACCCTCATAATCGAATAGAACATAAAGAAGAGTCTCTCAATACATGACAAGAGAGCATAGACTAATGTCCCCGAAGTGGAGGACTTACCAACTAGCTTGAGTAGCATCGAACTAGACGCATGGAGGAGGAGGATCAAATTATGCTCCGATTCCTACATGGTGAGATCATATAGGTAAGAGTATGCATTAGTACGTTTGAATGTACTAAGTATGTAAGATTCAATGCAATAAGAGATGAACATCATAATCAAAATACATAACAATTGGCAATAGACATCATATAACAATATGGCATGTATGATCATTACTCAAGTAAAACATGCTTAAGTAACTCATGCTTATATAGGATATCATATGTGTAGGACCAAGATAGATTTCCAAAGTACAAATCCCTTGGTAGGTTAGTGATGATATCACCCCATCACTTAGGTGGTGAAATACCAACCCTTTACTTGGTTGGTGATGATGGTGCCCCATTACGCAGGTGGAGAAGTACAAACCCTTCACTCAATTGATGAGTACAAACCCCCATCTCAGGTAGTTATTATGCCTCCCCATCACTAGGTGAAGAAGTACAAACCCTTCACTCGATTGATGAGTACAAACCCCTACCTCGGTTGTCTATGTTCTGAGACCCTAAAGATCGATCATGGTCTAATGCAACACTTTATGTAGGATTTATCATATACATAAGCTCATTTTGTCATCATAACATCAATCATATCATATCTTATGCTTTAGACCTTCAACTCCTCAGGAAACCATATCCAGACGTTTTATTAAACACTTAGAGGGTGTGAAATGTTAGTATAAAACCATGCAATTTAGAGATGAAATCATGAAAGAATCCATTGTAAAACCATCAATCAATACCTTGAAACACCCTCATGCAATATACATGAATGCATACATCACATTTAAAACACTATTTTCAAAATCTCAAAATATGTGTAAAATCATCATAACTTGCCATCTCAAACATCAATGCATATAAATTACTTAAGGGCTGAAACATAAGACTTAAAATCGCATAACGGACTGAGAAATAGAACGTTAGGCTTGAGTGGAGTGAAAAAGATAAGGATACCGCTTTCGCATATCTGCTTCAACCTCCCAAGTAGCACTTTCGATTTGTTGGTTCCTCTAAAGGACCTTAACAGATGCCACCTCCTTGTTCCTTGACATCTTTACTTGCCTATCTAAGATCTGCATTAGAACCTCCTCATAAGTCAAGTAATCCTCAACAAAACCCACAACATGAAGAGGCACAGTAGCATTAGGATCACCAACACATTTTCTCAACATAGAGATATGGAACTCCGGATGAACCAAATTCATTTCACTAGGACACTTTAGTTCATAAGCTACCTTACCAACCCTCTTCAAGACCTCATAAGGACCAACATATCTTGGACACAACTTTCCCTTTTAACCAAAGTGGACCATACCTTCATTGGAGAAATTTATAAATAAACCCAATCACCCACTTTGAATTCAAGATCTCTTCTTCTCACATCAACATAGGAATTTTGATGACTTTGGGCTATTTTCAACGTTTCCCTAATCATCATCACCTTCTCAAGAGCTTCCATAACCAAACCTGGTCCAACTAAAGCAATATCTCCAACCTCAAATCACCCAATCGATGATCTACAATGTCTCCAACAAAGAGCCTTAAAATGAGCCATACCGATGCTAGGGTAATAGCTATTGTTGTATGCAAACTCAATCAAAGGAAGATGGTCATCCCAACTACCTCTCAACTCTAATACATATTCCCTAAGCATATCTTCAAGGGTTTGAATGGTCCTTTTGGCTTGGCCATCCATTTGAGGGTGGAAGGCTATACTAAGGAGAACTTTTGTACCAAGACTGCTTTGAAAAGCCTCCAAAAGTGTGAAGTGAATTGTGAACCACAATCCGATATGATGGACAAAGAAACCCCATACAACTTCACCAACTCAAATATGTACAACCTTGCATATTCTTCAGCCCTATATGTGGTCTTAACCAGTAGAAAGTGGCCTGATTTTGTCATCCTATCAACCACCACCCAAATTGAATCAAAACCTTTTCTAGTCTTGGGCAACCCAAGCACAAACTCCAGATTAATCACCTCCCACTTCAAATTAGGATTCTTTATATTGTGGGCTAGGCCACCTGACCTTTTATGGTTAGATTTGAATTATTGACAACTATGACAACAGGAAATGAATCTGGCAATGTCACTCTTCATACCTCCCTACCAATACATATCTCTCAATTCTCTATATATTTTTGTGGAACCGGGGTAGATAGGCCTCATCAAGGATCTTCTCCCTCAAACCATCAATCATGGCATACATAACCTACCTTGATACCTAGAGCACCATCTCCCCCTTGGGAGAAAACCTCTACTTTTTCCTCTTCGACCAAGGCCTTCAATTCAAGTAAGAAGGAGTTAAGATCTTGTTTTGCTATAATCTCATCAACCAATGAAGATTTAGACCTATCAACAATAACAACAGCATCCCCCCAAACCTCATCCAACTGAACCCCTAATCTAGCTAATGGATGCACTTCCCTAGCCATCTCCTTATCACTACCATCAATATGAGCTAAGCTACCCATAGATACTCGAATCAAAGCATCCACCACAACATTTGCCTTACTGGGATGGTAATGCACACTTATGTCATAGTCCTTAAGAAGTTATAGCCACCTTTGTTTCCTTAAGTTGAGATCCTTTTTTAGTGAAGACATATTGGGGGCTTATATGATCGATGAAGACATCAACATGCACCCCATACAAATAATGACGTCAAATCTTTAATGCAAACACCACGATAGCCAATTCAAGATCATAGGTAAGGTAATTCCTTTCACACACTATGAGTTGCGTACAAATACAGGCTATGACCTTACCATTTTGCATTGGCACAGAACCCAAATCAACTCTAGATGCATGACAATATATAACAAAACCCTTAAGCTCATCCAATAGTGACAATATAGGAGTGGATACAAGTCTGTCCTTCAATGTTTGGAAGCTTCTATCACATTCATTGGTCCACACAAACTTAACATTCTTTTGAGTCAAATTTATCATAGGGGAAGCAATGGAGGAAAACCCATTCATGAACCTACTATAGTAACCCGTAAGGCCTAACAAACTCCTAATATATAATGGGGTCAATAGTCTAGGCTAATTTCTAATCACATCAATTTTCTTAGGATACTCTTTTATACCATTCCCTAAGACCAAATGAGCAAAGAATGCAACCTCCTTTAATAAAAATTCACCCTCTTCATATTTAGCATATAATTTCTCCTCCCTCAGTCTTTGCAATACCACCCTAAAATGACCCATATGCTCCTCCATACTATGTGAATAGATCAAAATATCATCAATGAAGACCACAACAAAGGAATCAAAGTAGGGGTTAAAGACCCTATTCATTAGGTCCATAAAGATGGCCGATGCATTAGTCAATCCAAAGGACATTATCAAAAATTCATAATGCATATATCTAGTTCGAAAATCTATCTTGGTAATATCACACTCCCTCACCCTCACTTGATAGCACCTGGATTGAAGCTCAATCATAGAGAAAAAGCTAGCCCCTCGCAGTTGGTCAAACAAGTCATGAATTCTTTGAAGAGGATATCTATTCTTTATAGTGACCCTATTGAGTTGTCGGTTGTCAATAAACATCCTAACGGACCCATCCTTCACAAATAACACCGGTGTACTCCAAAGTTATTGGCTAGGTCTATAAATCCCTTCTCCAACAAATTTTTCAATCGCTCCTTTATCTCCTTCAACTCCACCAGGGCCATATAGTAAGGGAGAATGTAGATAGGTTGAGTATCGTGGAAGAGGTCTATGGCAAAATCTATTTTCCTTTCTGGAGGAACAACGACAAAGTCATTTGGAAAGACAATAAGAAACTCATTTACAACTAGAACCGACTCTATGGAAGGGACCTTGGACTTATATCTTTAACCCTCAAAAGATGGTAAAGACACCCTATAAATATCAACTTACAGGCTTTAATGCATGAAATGAATCTACCCTTGACCATCACCTTGACTTTCCCACTAAAGGATGGGTTTATTAGGAAGTTGAAACTTGACCCTACGGGTTCTACAATTAATAGAAGCATAGTAGGCATGTAAGTAATCCATCCTAAGAATGACATCAAAATCTAACATGTCTATTTAACAAGATCATAAGGCAATAACGTATGCAAAATGCAAATAGGACAACTTCTATAAACTTTTCTAGCAACAATAGAGGCACCAATAGGAGTAGACACTTCATATGACTTATGCAACAACTAAGAGGAAACATGGAACTTTTTAGCAACAAAAAGGGTAATAAAGGAAAGAGTGGGACCTAGATCAATCAAAACATACATATCAAAGTCAAAGATTTTCAACATACCGATGATGTACTATCAAAATACAAGACATTTGGTTCTAGAAACAAGGGATTTTCTGAGTTCTTAAAGCAAATTTTTAGTGTTTTGATATGTTTTTGTGTTAATCTTCTAGAAAAGTTAGGTTGACATGATTTTGAAGAAAAGTTATAAAATATTTTGCTAAAGCATAGGCCATACGAGCCCACCTACGAGTCGTAACTCACTCTATGAGTTATAGGTTGTGTTGTAGCAAGAATCAGAGACCAACAATTAGAAATCTGCCAAGTGAAGGTCACCCCTACGAGCCAGCCTAGAAGTGGTAAGACACACTACAACTAGTATAGGTGAACTCGTAGCAAGAATCAGAGAGACAAAATATTAGACAAAACATTAAAGACCAAGACTATGAGACAAATATATGAGTAGTAGCCCAAGCAACGAATCATACCTATGGGTCATACCAGTTCAGTCCAAAGATGCCAAGAACCTCATACAAGACCCCATCTATGACTCATAGGTCATCCTGCAAGTCGTATCTGTGAGACGTACCAGCTGCTAGCTGTCTTTTTGCATATTTTTTAGCGTTTATTTGTGTACACTATAAATACTTTAAGTAGGGTTTTCATTTTAGAGAACTCACATCAGACATTTAGACTTTATATCTAAAATATTCTCTTAAGAATGTTTTAGGGTTTCACTTTAGATTGTTGTTTTCTTTTTGAAAACCCATTTTGGGAATTCAAATCTTATGCTATCACTTTGGTAATCTATAAATCTTGTGTGTTTGTAACTTGGGTCTTTTCAACTTTTATTGTTGTTGGTAAAATTCTCAACTATGTCATTTATTTACATGTTTGTATGTTATGCCTTATCCATACGTTGCTAAGCACCCACAACTTGGGGTTGTGCAAACTATAGGTAGTTGCTTGAGATGACCTAGGTTTTTTGCATTTTTATAATTGGGGTTCTCCAAGTATTGTTTATTTTCCTTCATTATTAATGTTGTTTGATGGTGTCCAACAAAAAATTCTATCTACTATCATGATCTCGACCAAGGTAGTGATGAATAGGAAAAGGAAAGTAGATGACAGGATTCAATTGATGTGTTCCCGTCTAATCGACCAAACCTAACCAAGGGTTGGTTGACTGGGACAATTGGTATTGGTTAGTTGGCACTCCATGGTACTGGACCAAGCACCATGCTGAAATTCGACCTTCACCTTCATAAGAGGGCTTAAAAACCTAAGCTTTTGTCATGCCACAAAGATGGAACTATGCTCTTGGTTGCCTTCCATTAACATAGTGACACCATACCAACAACTACTGGATCGTATAAACAATGTATAATAATAAATGAATAAATTGAAATTAAAAGAAAAGCTTACTCAAAAGAACTTGAAAACTTGCATTAAAGTAGAATTACAATGGAGAGTACAAAGGGAAAGGCTAAGAGAAAATTTAGTAGGTAATTTTCTGATGCCTCTAATGTTCTAGGAGGGGGCTTTTATATAGCCTAAAAAAAATCTAATGCATCTTGTGCATACAAGTGGACGACTAAGATTTTGTCGATAAAAGAGAGTAGGCCTTTATTGACAAGGACCTTAGTGGATGCATGAAGGATAAGATTCCATCCTAGTAAACATATGGACCCGTGCTTATCAATTTTTCCTCCTTTTAGAAGGTAGTGATAAAGTAAGCACTCACAAGACCTTAGTGGGCATATCGACCGAGAAAAAGTAATAATAGTAGGGTATCATGTTCCTTGATTTTGGCTTGGAATAGTATCTTGGTCACGATTCCTTTTAGGAATAGTAAACATCACTTGAGAAAAGTAATTTTGATTCTTTGAATCTTTACTTTTCTTCAAGAGTCAATTTCCTATTCATAATAGAAATCTTGGTAGGCCTGTGCCATTCCTTTAGGAGAATACATATATCCATTGTCGCTTTCCTCTGAATAGGTAGCTTTTGTAATGAGTTGCATTATTGCACTTTCTTCATGGTTGTTGACATATCGAAATGCCTACTTAAGCTTTTTTCTGAGCTCTTCCTTGGACTGCTTTGCTAGACTAGCTACTGCTTTCGCTTTGCTGAGTGGTTCGGGTTTTGGAACCCATCCATTGATCTTTATCTCTTTGTATAAATACATGATTCTTTCTGACTCGGTAATGGAAAAATTCTAGCTGACAATGTCAGAGGTCTTTTTTTGGTTGTAGTACTTGCACATTTTTATATGTAGTGGTAGGGTTGATATTTCCTGCTTAATTTGAAATTCTTCAAACCTTTATAGAAATTGCTTAGAATGAATCCCTTGAGTTCCTCCAAAATATTTTCACCATTCATAGAACCATCTACGAATAATGGCTTTGACTCACTCAGGGTAGCATTTGATGAACCAAGTATGACCAGGTCTAACGTACATGAAATTAAACTAGGATTCCTTGTAGGTGTACTAGTTATATGTTTGGGGTCTATGAAGCATACTTAATGGTATTGGTGTGAG
>JAOTQJ010141616.1:14679-31219 GCA_025642045.1 Solanum sejunctum
TCTTTTCTAGGTCTGCTACTGTGCAATTTTTATAGTCTTTGTCAAGAGCTAAGATGGGTATTACCTTTGAGGTAACAAAATTAAAGGTTTCTCCTTTAGAAGAAGTGGCTGATTCTTGCAATTTTAGGGTACTGATTCTAGAATCTACTGCTTAGGTGAAAGACTCGAGGACTTTCATTTCATAACTCTTTTTGTCCTGTAGAACAGAACAATTCTTGGAACTAGACTCTGACTCATGCTTTGGGCCTTTAAATTTGGGAAGGTTAGCTAAAACTGAGAATTTATTTTTGCTTGGTGAGGGCAAGAGAGGAAAGGAGGGCCTAAGCTATACTAGGCTTGGTGCGAAAGTCGGGCCGAGGGCATCTGCCTTTCTTTTTGGGTCCTTTGAATGGAGACTTAGGCCATATTAGCTTCATACCTTGTAGGAATTCTCGGGTTAAGAAATCATGAGGAGAATTATTTTCTCCTTTAATAAAATCAATTTGAAAATCAAAGCTAGATATTAGAGCTTGCCATCTAGCAAAAATTTGTTTTGAAACAAGATTTTTTACATCCTTTTGTAAGATTTCTTTTGCAGATTTACAAGTTACTCGAAGAAAAAATTCTTTATTAACTAAATCATCTTGAAATTTAGTGATACATAGCACTATAGAAAAATTTCCTTTTTACTATGCTATAATTATTTTGAGCAGAGTTCCAGACTTCGGATGTAAATCTTACTAGTTGCTCTCCATTCTCTGAACTAAACTTTTGCTTAAGAATTCTTCCATATTCTATGTCGAAGGCATCTGTCTCGGCTATCATGAATGCTTCAGGATTAGGCCTGACTGCAATAGTGATTTTCTTGTATAAAGATAATTTTCTTGTCAAAGTTATGATAAGGCCTGACTGTGATAGTGATTTTTGGAAAGAACGCTTCATTAGTTGCTACCTCCACTCTTTTCAAAAAAGGTAAGGACCAAAATCAAAGATAGATATGAAGGAAAAACTCCATACCATCAAATGATGTATGGGGAGTTAGCCAGTTTCACTAATACTGTCGGCCTTGAGTTATGCACAAACATTAAACTCAAAAATCAACTCAAAAGAGATGAAAAATCTTCTAACAAAATTCTGCCGAGACTTTGGGTTCACCAAGGTAGAGTCTCCTCCTTCAAAAAAGGATAAAAAATTATCTAAAAAATCTTCCCACAAAACTAGGAGAAAAATTTCTCAAGATAATCCTGAAAAATTAATTAAAAGAAGATTCAAAAAACGAAGGCATGCATCTAAGAAGATGTTTGTTGGAACTGTGGCAAAAAGGGCCATCGAGCTAATCAATGTAAATCCTCCAAGAAAAATAAGAAAATTAACCTCTTAGGACTTGACAAAAGTACTAAAGAGAAACTCTTTTCTATTCTTGAAGATTGTGAATCTTCTGAATATACTTCCTCAAAACAAGACTATAGTGGCGAAGAAAGTATCAACATCACTTATGAAACTGATCAAAGTCAATTTGGAGAAGATTGTTCGTGCAGCAATGTATTTTGTGATCGTACGAAGAATACAATCCAAGTTATTTCCGAGGATTCGAAAGAGGTCCTTTTTGACATCATAGATCATATTAAAGATGATGAGTCCAGAACCAAATATCTCTTAGAATTCTAGAGCAGAATGCTCCTCTAAGGTCATTAAACCTTTCAGTATGAAAAATGTCATGACAAGGTTTGTAAAACCTCTTGAACCTTCTATTTTTGATTTAAGAGAAGAAGTTACTCTCCTTAAAAAGAAAATTAAAGAAATTAAATTAAGACTTGGTCATATAGAGTTAAATAATCTTGCCGACCTGGTACTCAGAAATGCTTCCTCTAAAGAAGAAGAGAAAAAAATATAATTTAATTGAACCCAATTTTCTTGGCAAAGAATAGGACTAAGATGATTCTCTCCAGGAGAACAAATCTGTGATTTCTACTATCAGATTGTTAAGTCAACATATTTCCATAAAATTGGTTATAGGGAAAGATTTGGTTATTAACAAAGTAGCCCTTCTAGACAGTAGCCTTGATCGCAATTGCATCGTTAAGGGATTAATCCCTCTAAAGTACTTGGAAAAAAGTACTACCCATCTTTACTCTGGCACTGGAGAAAGGATGAAGATTAATTACAAACTTTCTAAAGTTCATATTTGCAATAATAATATTTTGTTTACAAATGATTTTGTAATAAATGAAAAGTATCAATAAAGATGTTATTCTTGGGTTACCCTTCATTAACCTGTTAAAACCTTATATAAACAATTCTTAAGGTATTCATATGGTCTTCATGGTCAAAAGATTTTCTTTTCTTTTATAAAAACTCTTTCTCTTGAAGAAAATAATTTGATAAAAGAAAAAATAGTTTTTAAACTAAATAAACTAAGAAATTTGCTTTGAATTTTCTGATGCATTCTAGGAAAGAAAAAGGCATTCTGTTGAACTCCCTTACACAACTGGCTTTGATGAAAAAGACATCCCCACTAAAGCCATACCAATCCAGATCAATCACGACATGATGAAAATCTCTAACAAGGAAATAAACCATTTATTAACAAATAGTATTATTCGTTACTCGAACTCTCCCTGGAGTTCAGCTTTTTATGTCAATAACAGTGCTAAAAAGGAAAGAGGAGCTCACAGATTAGTTATAAATTCTAAACCTCTTAAATCTGTCCTAAATTGGATTAGGTATCCAATTCCTAACAAAAGGGATCTTTTAAAAAAAAACTTACAAAGAAAATATGTATAGTAAGTTTGATATGAAATCAGGGTTTTGGCAGATCCAAATTGCTAAAAAAGATAAATATAAAATAACATTCAATGTGCCTTTTGGACACTATGAATGGAATGTTTTACCTTTTGGCCTAAAAAATACCCCCTCAGAATTTTAAAATATAATGAACAAGATGTTTAATCCTTACACTTACATGTCTATAGTCTATATAGATGATGTACTAATCTTTTCTGAGAATATTGATTCTCACTTTAAGCATCTCAACACTTTCTTCAAGGTTATTAAAGCTAATGGCCTCATAGTAAGTGCTAAAAAGATGAAGTTCTTTCAGACTTCTATCAGATCTTTAGGCCACGAACTTTGTCAAGGTAGCCAAAAAACCTATTTGTAGAGCCCTAGAGTTCTTCAATAAATTCACCAATGAAATCAAAGATAAAACCCAGCTTTAAAGTTTCTTAGGAAGCCTAAATTACTTGATTTTATTCCCAACATTAGGCAAATCTGTGAGCCCCTTTATAGGAGACTCAGGATGAATCCGAATTAATGGACTAAGGAACAAAACCATAGTGTTAAAAGAATCAAATAATTGGTCCAGAACCTCCCATGCTTAGGAATACCTAATCCTAATGTATTCATGATAGTCGAGATAGATGCCTCCGATATAGGATATGGAGGAATTCGTAAGCAAAAGCTTAGTTCAGAGAGTGGAGAGCAACTAGTAAGATTTACATTCGGAGTCTGGAACTCTGCTCAAAAGAATTATAGCACAGTAAAAAAGAAAGTTCTTTTTATAGTGCTATGTATCACTAAATTTCAAGATAATTTAGTTAATAAAGAATTTTTGCTTCGAGTAGATTATAAATCTGCAAAAGAAATCTTACAAAAGGATTGAAAAAAACTTGTTTCAAAACAAGTTTTTGCTAGATGGCAAGCTATACTATCTAGCTTTGATTTTCAAATCGATTTTATTAAAGGAGAAAATAATTCTCTTCCTGATTTCTTAACCCATGAATTCCTATAGAAGTCAATAAGGCCTAACTCTCCATTCAAAGGAGCCAAAGAAGAAAAGCAGATGCCCTCGGCCCGGCCTTTCACACCAAGCCTAGTACAACTTAGACCCTCATTTCCTCCCTTGTTCTCACCTAGCAAAAACAAATTCTCAGTCTTAGCTGACCATCCCAAAATTGAAAGCCGAAATCCTAAGTCAGAGTCCAGTTCCGAGAATCCTTCTGTTCTACAAGACAAAAAGAGCTATGAAATGAAAGTCCTCGAGTATTTCACCGAAGCAGTAGATTCTAGAGTCATAACTCTAAAGTCGCAAGAATCAACCACTTCTTCTAAAGAATAAACCTTTGATTTTGTTACCTCAAAGTTAATACCCATCTTAGCTCTTGACAAAGACTATAAAAATTGCACAGTAGCACACCTAGAAAAGACATGCTACAATAATAATAACTTTGTGGATAGCAAAGACCCTTTACACACCCGATTGTTCTTTCAAGCAATTCTTGTCGACACAGACTCCATTGAAGTAAAACATACCTACAGTGAATGAGACCCTAATTTCATTTAGTATTCCAGATGCACCATTAAGAGAATACTATCTCCTTTTGAATGGCCAGTATACCATTTGATCACACCAATACCATTGAGTATGCTTCATAGACCCCAGACATATAACTGGTACACCTACAAGGAATCCTGGTTTAATTTCATATACATTAGACCTGGTCACACTTGGTTCATCAAATGCTACCCCAATTTAGTCAAAGCCATTAATCCTAGATGGTTCTATGAATGGTGAAAATATTTTGGAGGAACTCAAGGGATTCATTGTAAGCAATTTCTGCAAAGGTTTGAAGAATTTCAAATTAAGTAGCAAATATCAACCCTACCACTACATATAAAAATGTGCAAGTACTACATCCAAAAAAAGATCTCCTACATTGTTAGTTGGAATTTCTCCATTACCAAGTCAGAAAGAATCATGTATTTATACAAAGAGATAAAGATCAAAGGATGGGTTTTAAAACCCAAGTCACTCAGCAAAGGAAAAGCAGCAGCTAGTCCAGCAAAGCAGTCCAAGGAAGAGCTCAAAAAGAAGCTTAAGCAGGCACACCATGATATCAATAACCATGAAGAAGTGCAATAATACAACTCATTACAAAAGCTACCTCTTCAGAAGAAAGTAACAATGGAGATATATGTTCTTCTAAAGGAATGGAACATGCCTACTAAGATTTCTATTATGAATAGGAAATTGACACTTGAAGAAAAGTAGAGATTCAAAGAATCAGAATTACTTTTCTCAAATGATGTTTACTATTCCTAAAAGAAATCGTGACCAAGATACTATTCCAAGCCAAAATCAAGGAACATGATACCCTACTATTATTACTTTTTCCCGATCGATATGCCCACTAAGGTCTTGTGAGTGCTTACTTTATCACTACCTTCTAAAAGGAGAAAAAATTGATAAGCACGCATCCATATGTCTACTAGGATGGAATCTTATCCTTCACGTATCAACTAAGGTCCTTGTCAATAAAGGCCTACTCTCTTTTATCGACAAAATCTTAGCCGTACACTTGTATGCACAAGATGCATTAGCTTTTCTTTTGGGCTCTATAAAAGCCCCCTCTTAGAACATTAGAGGCATCAGGAAATCACATACTCAATTTTCTCTTAGCCTTTCCCTCTGTACTCTCCATTGTAATTCTCCTTTAATGCAAGTTTTCAAGTTCTTTTAAGTAAGCTTTTCTTTTAATTTTAATTTATTAATCTGCTTATTATCGATTGTTTATATGATCCTTCAATCTTGGTATCAAAGAAGTAGTTTGATAAAAGAAAAAGCAGTTTTTAAACTAAATAGACTTTCTAACCATATATCTTTTTTAAAAGAAGAAATAAGGATTGAGAAAATTAAGCATATTTTAGAAACCCCAGAAATGGTCACTAAGATTAAAAATCCTTCAAGAAAACTTTGAAAAAGAAATTTGGTTTGAATTTCCTAATGCATTTTGGGAAAGAAAAAGGCATTCTGTAGAACTCCCTTACATAATTGGCTTTGATGAAAAAGATTTCCCCACTAAAGCCAGGCTAATTCAGATGAATCATGATATGATGGAAATCTGCAAAATGTAAATAAATCATTTATTAACAAATGGTATTATTCGTCACTCCAACTCTTCCTAGAGTTGTTCAGCGTTTTATGTCAATAATAGCGCTAAAAAAGAAAGAGGAGCTCCCACATTAGTTAAAAACTATAAACCTCTTAACGCTATCCTAAAATGGATTAGGCATCCAATTCCTAACAAAGAGGTTCTTTTAAAAAAAAAATACAAAGCAAATTTTTATAGAAAGTTTGATATGAAATCAGGGTTTTGGCAGATCAAAATCACCAAAAAAGATAAATATAAAATGGAATTCAATATACCTTTTGGATACTACGAATGGAATGGTTTATCTTTTGACCTAAAAAATGCCCCTCAGAATTTCAAATATAATGAACAAGATTTTTAATCCTTACACTTACATGTCTATTGTCTTATATAGATAATGTACTAATCTGTTCTAAGAACATTAGTTCTCACTTTAACCATCTTAACACCTTCTTCAAGGTTATTAAAGCTAATAGCCTAGTAGTAAGTGCTAAAAAGATGAAGCTCTTTCAGGCTTCTATCAGATTTTTAGGCCACTACCTTTGTCAAGGTAGCCAAAAAACCTATTTGTAGAGCCATAGAGTTCTCTAATAAATTCCTCGATGAAATCAAAAATAAAATCCAGCTCTAAAAGTTCTTAGGAAGCCTAAATTATGTAGCTGATTTTATTCCTAACATTAGGCAAATCTGTGATCCCCTTTATAGGAGACTCAAGAAGAATGCGGAACAATGGACTGAGGAACAAACTCGTAGTGTTAAAACAATCAAAGAATTGGTACAGAACCTCCCATGCTTAGGAATACCTAATCCTGAAGCATTCCTGATAGTCAAGAGACATGCCTCCGACATAGGATATGGAGGAATTCTTAAGCAAAACCTTAGTCGAGAGAGTGGAGAGCAACTAGTAAAATTTACATCCGGAGTCTGGATTTCTTCTCAAAAGAATTATAGCACAGTAAAAAATGAATTTCTTTCTATAGTACTATGTATCACTAAATTTAAAGATGATTTAGTTAATAAAGAATTTTTGCTTCGAGTAGATTGTAAATCTGCAAAAGAAATCTTACATAAGGATGTAAAAAAGCTTATTTCAAAACAAATTTTTGCTAGATAGGAAGCTCTACTATCTATCTTTGTTTTTCAAATTGATTTTATTAAAGGAGAAAATAGTTCTCTTCCTAATTTCTTAACCCTAGAATTCCTATATGGTCTTGAAGCCAACAAGGCCTAATTCTCCATTCAAAGGAGCCAAAGAAGAAAGGCAGATGCCCTTGGCCCGATCCTTTACACCAAGATTAATACAACTTAGGCCCTCCTTTCCTCTCTTGCCCTCACCAAGCAAAAACAAATTCTCAGTCTTAGCTGACCTTCCCAAAATTGAAGGCCCAAAGCCTGAGTCAGAGTCCAATTCCAAGAATCGTTCTGTTCTACAGGACAAAAAGAGTTATGAAATGAAAGTCCCCGAGTCTTTCGCCCAAGCGGTAGATTCTAGAGTCACTACCCTAAAATCACAAGAATCAACCACTTCTTCTAAAGAAGAAACCTTTGATTTTGTTACGTCAAAGGTAATACCCATCTTAGCTCTTGACAAAGACTACAAAAATTGCAAAGTAGCATACCTAGACAAGACATGCTACAATAATGATAACTTTGTGGATAGCAAAGACCCTTTACACACCCAATTGTTCTTTGAAGCAATTCTTGTCGACACAGACTCCGTTGAAGTAAAACAAACCTACAGTGAATGAGACCCCAATTTCATTCAGTATTCCATATGCACCATTAAGAGAATACTATCTCCTTTTGAATGGCCAGTAGACCATTTACTCACACCAATACCATTGAGTATGCTTCATGGGCCCCAAACCTATAACTGGTACACCTACAAGGAAGCCTGGTTTAATTTCATGTATATTAGACATGGTCATATTTGGTTCATCAAATACTTCCCCGAGTTAGTCAAAGCCATTATTCCTAGATGGTTCTATGAATGGTGGAGATACTTTGGAGGAACTTAAGGGATTCTTCCTATGAAATTTCTGCAACGGTTTAAAGAATTTCAAATTAAGTAGGAAATATCAACCCTACCACTACACATAAAAATATGCAAGTACTACATCCAAAAAAGGATCTGCTACATTATTAGTTGGAATTTCTCCATTACTGAGTTAGAAAGAATTAGGTATTTATCCAAAGAGATAAAGATCAAAGGATAGGTTCCAAAACCCAAACCACTCAGCAAAAGAAAAGTAGCAGCTAGTTTAGCAAAGCAGTCCAAGGAAGAGCTCAAGAAGAAGCTTAAGCAAGCATTCCTAGATATCGACAACAATGAAGAAAGTGCAATAACATAACTCATTACAGAAGCTACCTCTTCATATGAAAGCAACAATGGAGATATATATTCTTCTAAAGGAATGGCACATGCTTACCAAGATATCTATTATGAATAGGTAATTAAGCCTTAAATAAAAGTAGAGATTCAAAGAATTGAAATTACTTTTCTCAAAGGATGTTTACTATTCCTAAGAGGAATCCTGACCAAGGTATTGTTCCAAGTGAAAAGCAAGGAACATGATACGCCACTATTATTACTTTTTCTCGATGTGTATGCCTACTAAGGTCTTGTGAGTGCTTACTTTATCACTATCTTCCAAAAGGGGGAAAAACTGATAAGCACGCGTCTATAGGTCCACGAGGAAGGAATCTTATCCTTCACCCATCCACTAAGGTCCTTGTCAATAAAGGCCCACTCCCTTCTGTCGGCAAAATCTTAGTCGTCCTCTTGTATGCACAAGATGCATTAGCTTCTCTTTTAGGCTCTATAAAAACCCCCTCCTAGAAATTATAGGCATCAGAAACAACCTAGAGCTTGTAACAGCAGTTGGATGTCCTGTACTCTACTGGGGAGATCTACTAACACCTGTATCTACAACATGAAATGTTGGTCCCACATAATGGACGTTAGTACAAGCTAATATACTGAATATGTAAGGCCAAAAATATTGTATATGAAGTAACAACTGAAATGGAACTATGCACTATTGTAGGATTAGAGACGACCTTTGATTATACTTTGGGATTATGTACTTTATGTTCTTTATATTACTTTACCTTTACTATATAATCTGTGCACAACTATAATATAAATGACCAACTAATCAGTGGTAAATCTATATCAAGATCATCCCTAGCTTGGTTCTTCTTTAACCTCTCGGGCTACCACCCATGGTAGGATCATCCTTAGCTAGGTGATGCTTTCACCCCTCGGGCTACCACCCATCAATAAATAATACGTTTTATCTTTCAATTACCTTGAAATTATTCTTTTGGTGGTCATAATGTTGGAGCTATAGGATAGTAGATGTAACCTGTGACATGTAAATAATCATTCAAGTCAATTTGACAATGAAAAGAATACGTTACACAAATAATGAAATGCATACAAGATGAAATAACTCATGAACTTTATTTAGCAACAAGAACCCATGTATCCTTGTATTCATATATGTATGTATATTTGAAGGTGATTATATATGGCAGGATGTGAACATATGAAAGAGTGGAGATACAGTTAATAGTTGTGTCAGACTTTGGTAAATGCCTTTATGTACCAAGGAGGCATCTATGTTTCATGCCAAACTATACGCAATCAAGTAGCCTTACAAGCCTCATTGTATGACCTTGTTACTACCTTGGAGTGGCTAGGTTTTCCTTCATATATTTGTCTACAGTATATTAGGCAATAAAACTAGTATTAGCAGTGACAAAACACTTCTTTGCAGCCCAATGCCATAAAAACTAACATCCGGGTAGCAAACTTCTAATTAGCAACACAAAGACATTTCTTCAATCATTTCACTTATAATAATATTTTCTAACAAATATTATTATGTACATATCATATACATCTTATTTAAGACTCTTAATAGTCTTACAACAGCCCATAAGACACAACACATAATAATTCTTCACAACATACAAATAAGCAACGCAATGTTACATCCTTTCTCTACACTTTGACGTCAATAATCCCGAATATATTTTAACTTTACCTAAATTGTTCCCAACATTTTTCACCACATAAACCTAATCTTAAGATAGTCCTAAAATAGTCTCAAAGTAGGGAAAGGTCGTGGAACAACATATTACAATTCTACACAACCTACAAATGTGTAGCATAACGTTATGTCCCTTTTCCCCATTTTGACGTCGACAATTCCAAACCTGTTCGAACTTTAACCAAACTGTACTAAACACTTCCATATATCAAAACAACCTTATAATAGTGTTTTAACAGTACCAAATCAGTCATGAAGGATGTGAGGCAATAGCTTTCCATCCAACAACCCACAAGTTCATATTATGAACATAATTGCGATATACTATAAGGATTCACTTTTGTGGACTGTAAAAATAGTGAAGAATCATAATTACATGACTAACAAACTATAACTTGTTAAAAACATAAGTTTTACCTCATAAATCGGCCAACCAATAAAAGAAAATCCTCTTTAAACAACAAGAAACATTCACGACAATACTTAGGACAGAAGCTGTCCAGATTTTCCAGAACAACATACTAGCATATACTTCTTATTTTTCATGAAGAAACTATACTAAATACACAACTATAATTGCTTACCTTTGCCTTCAAGATTCAGGTTTTCCTTCAAGAGCCTTAGAGGATTGTATTTGAAGCTTGGTAAAGTGAAACAGGTAGAAGACAAGAGCCTTTAGGAAAGTTGAAAAATTGTTCAAGTGGAATGACTTTAGGGGCTGCTTTGATCCTTTTTTAAAGAATATTTTTGGCCAACTTTCTTTTTATGTTTTGACTAGATAATGAGACCTATTAATACACTAGTGAAGAAACATCTTATCCCTTAGACTTGGGCCTAATACATCTCCAACTTAATGGGCCTTTTGCTGCCCATTCTTTTTCTTTCCCTTTAATTACTTTGGGACAAATTTTCAAATGAGTTGGGATGGGCTTGGTTCCGTTTTCTATGCTTCCTACAATAAAAATTGCAGTTCATTTATGATCACAAAACATGGGCTAAATTTACCCCCTTAAGATGAACTTTATTCATAATCGAACTTGGACAAATTCGACGTCGGGCCTCATCTCCGTTTAGCTAGCAAATTTAGGTTAAGCAAGTTGGTGACTCACTAACTAGCTTATTAAGTCCTATAAGTACCTCAACCCTATCACTTTATTTAAGGCTGTGATCTCCTCAATTTAGCACAAAACATGTAACATTCGACAATCTTAAGTATTAGACGCATATATCGCCCATTAACATAAGATTCAAGCACTTTTAGAAATTGGCGCTAATTTAACCAAACCATACCATGTTTCATTTACATAGCATTAGTACATGTAAAACATGGGGTGTTACATTTACCATCCTACATGCAAATCACCAACTGTAGTTACATTATCTAGATTAATCGAGTCAACGAACCATGGCTAACACAATTCCCAAGTTGTCCCCAAAATTGATTGTTTTCTCTCGTTTTAATTAGTGGTTATTTTATTTTGTTTTTGAATCACAACCCCCCAACCCCACTTAGCGATTGTCGTTATAAATACTAGAAATGATTATTAGTGAAGTCTTGTAGTCAAAGCCTTGTATTCCCTATGGATTCAACCTTAACATTGGTTAGGTCAATTACTGATAGCGACTGCTTTCATATTGGAGCTTGAACATTATTCAAAAAGTTATGGTACTATTACCAGTTAATATAACTAGGTTTTGATTTGATTTTACTATTAGTTATTTTTAGTTTTAGTTTCTAGAGTCTCTTGTTCTTTACTTTTATTTTTGTTTTTGCTTTTGTTATTTGATTTGTTTTGCCAGGTGTGCTAGGTTCCATGCCCAAAACAAGGAGCCAAGGCAATCCCTTAGCTCCACTAAATTTGGAGATCCATCAACTACCAAGAAAAATGGCTCAAGTGAATATGGAGATTGACGTTGAGATATGGATAGAGAGAAGAATCCACCACGAAAGTGTAGCAGGCCACAGCTCATCGACTTCATTGAAAATGCTTATGGATGGAATCAATATCCATTGAATCGTATGACTATGAATGTTACCAGATCTATAGTACTACCTCCTTTACAGGCAAATACTAACTTTACAGTATCGAGTGGATTGCTCCAAATGCTCTAAAAGCATAATCTATTTATAGGGCTACCTTTTGAGGATCCTCACCGTCATCTTTAGAATGGTGTTTGGTGTGCAAAAGTGTCACCGGGACAAAAACTTTCTCTTGATATTGTTGGGTTAAGAGTTTTTCCACTATCATTGACTGGCAATGCAGCTCTATGGTCGTCTGAGCTTCCTTCGGGCACTATCACAATTTCTACTGAACTTCAGAGAGTATTCCTTGAAAGATACTTCCCAATATCTAAGAAGTTGAAGCTCAAGGATCAAATCAACAACTTTGATGCAATTGCTAGGTGATTCTATTAACAAAACATGGGAGTGGTTTACTAAATGTTTGAGTATGTTTCCATATCACAAGATTGTTGATAATGCCTTGGTTGAGATTTTCTATCAGGAATTTGACGAGAATAGCTGAGTTTGCACAGATACAATCATGGGAGGCATGTTTCTAGATCAACGTTTTGCATTGATAGCCACAATAATGGAATAAGTGGTCGAAACAAATAGAGCATGGGGGTAATGAGAGCAAGGTGTGATGAAATCTTCTTGTGAGGTTAATAGCAATAATGAGCAAGCAAAGGTAAACGAAGAGATCATGGAGAAGCTTTCTCAACTTCGCAGAAGCATGGAATTAGTCTTCAAGCAAAACCAAGCAAGAATCCATGCAGTCACTCACCAACCTCCGAAGGCTCCTACCTATGATAATTCATTCTTTAATGAGGATGCATATTTTGTAAGAAACCATGAGGCGGGTTTCCAAAACAACCCCGAAGGGTCTAATTTGGACTATTAGAGGCAAGGTTCCCGGAATCCAAGTCAGAACTTTAATCGTGATGGGATGTATAGAGATAACAAGGGTTGATACTATGATAGAGAGAGTGCCAGACACAGAATGAGGGAGAAGGGAGGGCTAATGGAATGGTCCTTATGTACCCCATCACAACCATGATGTCGGGTCAAGGAACTCCAGGATTAAAGATATGTTTGAAAAATTATTAAAATGAGCCGACCATCAAGATGAGTGTTTAAAGGCAATGAAAGTGGATATTTCTAGTATTAACCAGAAGATAGAGTCTTAATCTATGGCAATTAAGCAACTTGACCAATAATTTGGACAACTGTCTTCACTGTTGAACCAACGCCAGAAGGGCACCCTACATAGCAACACATTTTAAAATCCTAAAAATGAATGGCATAGCATGGCCGTGATGACTTGGAGTGGAAAAAGCACTATGGACCCCCCAATGCTAATTGTTGATGATGAAGTTGAGGAGAAAGCCATTAATAGCAACGTGATGAGTGAGGAAGAAGATCCAAGGACTAAGGGAATAGAGGACCAACAGGTGGGAGAGCAAGAGAAAGCCAAATCAATGCCAAAACCACCTCCTCCATTCCCACAATGGCTTAAGAAGAAGGAAGAAAATGGCAAGTTCAAGTATTTCTTGTCACTGTTAAAACAAATATCCATCAACATTCATCTGTTGGAGGCCTTCGAGAAAATGCCTAGATACACCAAATATATGACAGATTTGGTAACAAAGAAATGCACTTTGAGCCAAGAACTTTCACAAGAGCTCCAACAATATAGTGCAATCATGACCAAATGCCTTATACAAAAGTGTGAGGTCCCTGGTGCATTCACCATTCCTTGTACTATTAGTTACGTTGAATTTGCAAGAGCACTATGGAACTTAAGAGCTAGCATCAATCTAATGCCTCTTGTCGTATTCAAAAATCTTGGCCTTGGCACTCCTACCTCGACAAAAATGAGATTGCTCATAGCAGATTGAACCATTAAAAACATGAGGGAATCCTACTGGATCTACTTGTTAAAGTTGATAAATTCATTTTTCTGGCAAATTTCGTGATTCTTCACTGCGAGGTCGATTTTAAGGCACCCATGATTTTGGGGAGACCATTTCTGGCCATTAGGAGAGTGCTAATGGATATGGATTTGATTCAACTTTTATTTAGGGAAAATGATAATGTGGTCGTGTTTAATATTTGCCAATCCATGAAACATTCAGACGAGTTCAAGAGTAAAGTGTGGACCCTTGATGATTGTTGATAAAGGATGATGATAAAGTCGAACAACAATGTTAAACAAGGTGCTTTTTGGGAGGTAACCCCAGCATTTTTGATGATTATTTGTTTTGTTTGAGATATAGGATAGTAGTAGTTGTTTGTTATAAATTAAAAAAATAATGATGCAATTGTAATATTTTTGAGGATTTTTGTTCTTTGAGACTTGGTTTGTAGGTAAAAATTGGAAGAACTAAAGATCTGGAAAAAATGGGACCTAGAGCAGCTTGTACAAGCAGGCCTACAAGTCATACCCTCCACTACGACTTGTAGTCATGCCTCTAGAAGGAAATAGTGAGTATCTGAAGTTGGCACATATCATACGAGCTAACTTTATGATTTATAGGATCCCGTTCGAGTCGTAAGAAGGGTTCGTGGTGCCCAGATATGATTCCTAATTTTTTAATAAGTGCTGGGGCTGATACGAGACTGGGAACTATGAGTCATAGGATGACCTACAACTCATAGTCAGGGTCTCATAGCCCCGATCGAAAGCTTTTTAAAAAGTCAATTAAGTTTGCTTTTATAAGGTGCCAAAATCATATTTGACCCCAAAACTCAAATTTACTCACCCCAAGTTGATCGAAATCCCTTATTTCACTACATAACTCCTTCTTTGACCAAACTCCTAGATACCCACATCATTTTCTGGCGAAAATTCCAACGAGGTTATTGTTCTTTAGGGTTTCAGTGCAGTTTTGAGTTTCCTTTGCTTTATTTCACTTCTCCAATAAATTGGTAAGCTCTTTGGTTATAATTTCACAACCATTGGTTATGAGTTTATTCTATATATAAGTATATGTTTTGTTGGATTATGTTTAATCATGCCACTTAGTGATTATTGAGCTAGACTCATAATCTAGGGTTTTTAAGCTTTAAAGAGCCGAGTTGTGAATCGAACCTTGCTGAAATTCTTGAGTGGATGATCGTGAGCGCAAGGTTTGTGATCCATGTTATGTAATGAGTGATTGTTTCCCTCTCATCATCTAAAGGTTATCAGAGTTAGATTTAGAATGTATGGATGTGATGCCTATGATTTATCATGTGGAATTTGATTGAATTGTTGTGTATGGAAATTACATCCCTTGGAGTGTTTTATGGTTATCAAGTGTTAGCTTGCAAAGTATATTATTTTTAGCATGCTTGACGTAATTCAAAATTAGTTTCAACTCTTGGAGATGATAGTCATTTTGAATGTCTAATATTAAGATGGATTGATTATGTGCTATATGGCTTTGTATTGCTCTTATATGCCAAATTTGATTTGAATTGTGTGATTGATTTTTGCTTTGCATGGGAAAACATTAGGCATTACATGTGACTTCTGTTCTCAGCTATGAGGCACACCTACAACTCGTAAGTGCTTATACGAGCCGTAGTGGCCTCTGTAGAAAGCATCAGTCACATGTAATTCCTTCATATTTCTCATATGAGACCCACATACGACTAATAATGCCTACCATGACTCGTAGTAAGCCTCTCATAAGCTTTGATAAGTTTTGAACATATTTATAGAAATAGGTAGGAGACCAAGAATACAACTTGTAAGTCACCCTACGATCGTAACTACGTAATGTAACTATGATCAGAAAGTATTTTTGAAGGCACACTGGTTCTATGAGGCTAGTATACGACTTGTAGGTCACCTTATGAGTCGTAACTGCACTCGTATCTACAAACCTGCATTTGCATCATTACTTGCTCTAATTTGAGTTAGTTTTTATCCATTGTTCTTTGTTGTGTGTTTAATTACCTAAAACATCTTGATTCTTACATGGGCCTTGGGTTGGTTTGCAGATAGCATGCCTTCAAAGGACAAGCCGGCTATTTACACATTCAAGCAGAGATTGGTAGATGAGTCTTCTGAGACTGAGAGATCTGAGGGCTCAGTGGAGGTACATAGGTTAACCCTATGAAGAATGTGACTCAGACCCCAGCATATTTAGCTTGGGAGTCTATGGGAGTGAGCAGTGCCTCCCAATCTGAAGAGGAGGTACAAGAGATGAGAAAAATGGTTAGGATAGTAGCTCACCACAGATGACTCCCACATATTTTAGCTCCGAGTCAGAGTCCAAGAGCACCTCTCAGCCTCAACAGGAAGAAGCCCAATCTCAACCCCCAGCCAATCCTAGATGGTGCGTTTTGGGCATTAAGAAAATATATGACTAGGGGTTGGAGAATAAGGGGCAATGCAAGCTGGTCCGCCAATTTCATGAGAAGTCTAGATTGAACACAGCGGGACTAGATAGAGTACCCAAATTGGATGTTGGGTTAGACGACCATGGACTACGGTGGACTACGAAGCAGTTGGGCAAATATGCCCTTTTTGTAGTCCGTGAGTTCTATATGGGATATCTTGCTACACTCTATCGGGGTCTATC
>JAOTQJ010141637.1:0-37469 GCA_025642045.1 Solanum sejunctum
ATCTGGTACTGTTGGGTTCGCTGTTTGCAGGTGGGGTTAGTTAGAAAAACAGAGGAGACTCTGTCGAATTTTTTTTTGAAATCCCTTAGCGGTCATAAATGGAGATTCAGTATAAGTGTATATCTGGGTGCCCTATCGGCACCATTAACGGCCCTGGGTTGGGTCGTGACAAAAGGGTAATATAGATTCAAACTTAATTCAATAATATATTAAAATATTCAAGTAAAATTTATACTTAAAACATAATATGGACTACCCATGCATAAAACAAGCTTAAAGGGACATGCATATTTAGAACTTCATAAATGTAATGTAGTTCATCATATCATAGCTTAAATCAACTTAAAATCAGTGAATAAACATAACCCATATATTATTTGAATTTAAGGAATCACAATATTTAAAAATCCAATTTCAAGTAAGCTAACAATTTATGAAAATTATTTGAAAAGAGTTTTTGGGTCTCCTTGATTGGAAGGAACCAAGGATCAAAACCCACACACCTTACTTAGGAAGGTGAATTTGAGAAGAATTTAGTTTGAAGTTGAAAGCCTAACTGAATCCTAGTTTGAATGTTGAAGATGAGACTTAGAGAATATTGAGAGTTTGATCCTAGAGGCTAAGGGTTAGTCTTGAATGTGGGGTTAGAATTAGTGTAGGAGAGGTTTAGGTATGTAAAAGGGAGTTTAAAGGTATTGAAAAAGCCTCATGGATGGGTTAAAATATCAAAAATACCTCAATAAAATGCCTACTTAAATTATATCCAAAACTTCTCATGGCTTAAAGCTTCACAGGTCGTGAAGCTCTTCACGGTCCGTGAAGGCACCCCATCTAGCCCGGACAGATTCTATGAAAAAAGGGCATAAGTTCTTGCTCCGAATTCATAATGAGGTAAAACCAGATGCATTGGAAAGCTAATTCAAAGAGCTTCAATTTGATAGGTCATGGTTTCCCCAGTTCATTTTGTGCTAAGATATATGAACATTTAACATTGACTCTTCTATCGGTACTTGTGAAAAACTTAGCCAATAAAATTCCTTTGAACTTGGCTTGATGTAGGAGACCCATGATTGCCTTAAACAACATAAATAAGTTTGAATTAAGGGGTTGAAAATGAACTTAGTTTGAGCTTGAACTCATATTTAGAAGTTTTCAACGAAGACACCTTCACGGGAGGCCACACAAGCCATGTAGTGTCACACGGGTCGTGACACTTCCCATACCCCTCTCCTTAGAAAATTTGCACGATCAAGTTATGAGACGGTGATTTCATACTTAGAAAAATTTTACTCCGGAAGCTTACGAGTGGCCATACGGGCCATGACACCCCATATGAGCCGTGAACTTGGCCATTTGACCACACTTGGTCCCAAAATTGTGGGATTTCAAGCAAGGCCACCACACGGTCTGTAAAGTGTAACACGGACCATGAGGGGTCCAAGTATGGTGTGCCTTAGTTTAAAACACCATGTTTAAGGGCCAAACTTCCACCAAAGCAAAGGGTCACTCCATGGAGGCTCCATATGGGTCATGTGACCTCACATGGACCGTGAGGGCTCACATGGAGCATCACTTTGGTCCAAAAATTTTCCGAATCAAACTATTCATGTTCCATTGAGGTCGTATAAAGTCTGAGTCCTTGTAGTATTACTTAGCATTGTTATATCTATATATATTTTTAATAACTTGTGACATGATTTTGTTTTATTTTTGTTATTTTGAGCATTGTTAAGTTTAAAAGATACATTATTTGATTGATAAATTCATTCTCAAAATAAAATGACAAACGACTGAAAATACAAATGTATAAATATCCAAAAACCCAGATATACATAATTAAACTATCAATTAAATATCATAATAATTTATAAAATCAAATAAAATTGATACTTATTGCTTCAATTCAATTTCTAATAAAACTAGAACTACTTTGTAAGAGTACAAACTTTATAACTTTAACCTCAAATAACATAATTTTTTTCAATGTAAAATTTATTAACGCATACATATATATTAAAAGTCCAAGTGAGATCATACCAAATGTTTTAGTTATTCTAAAGCAAATTCTTTAGTTGTTTGATACTTGCAAAATTGAAATCTAAAGCCAAAAGATTAAAAAAGAACAACTAAGGAAAGTATGTTTATACACCTGGTAATTTACCAAAATACCCCTAGATACGAGATTGACCGCATAACTCATCACTACTAATTTTCTGGGCAAATCCAAGGAAGAATCATGATCACCATAAAAAATTGAGTGGGAAAGTGGTTTCAGTTGAATTTTGGGCCAACCAGAGCAAAAGATAATTTTTTGGGGCATAATGCAATTTCCAATAAAGTGTGACACGTCCATGTCACAAAGATGCCCCAGCATGGGTTATTATCTCACTTTACATATAAAACTCATTTGATAGGTATGATTTATGTGTTACGTTAAAAAAATGATCTAATGTGAAGCAAGTCTGCTACACTCAATCCATCATAGTTCAAATTTTTCTTGTTGGCTAAAATTTTAATGGGAGCATTCTAGACTTTTATCCACCCCCTCCTACACTCAATCCATGACTGATATAGGTTATTTTCAAACTTAAACTTCCTAAACTCATTTCTTTGTCTTTTATACTACATTAACTGAAGACATAGGGCTAAAGAGAGGAGAAAGGGGTAGGGTTCAAGGAATTCAAGCCAGATTCTTGCAAGATTGATTGTCTATCTTCATCTTAGGTATGTAAGACCAAAATAAAGTATGAATCTTGTTCTTCCATGTGCCCCATGAACGTAATAGGATGAATTGTTACGAAATTGAAGTCCTCATGATTGTGTTTTATTTAAACCTTCTTTAATGTTTAACCTATTTTACCTATATTATATAATTGATGATTTCTATAAACTTGTTTCTTGAACAAATGATTTAGGACTTTGATATTAGAAACCCTAATTATATTTTTGAACTAAGATTTAAGGACTATGCGTAAGGATTGAATCTAGAGCCTTGACATGATAAATGTTGATTGTGATATCAGCAAGAATGTGTAACACCCCTCAAGTTTTTGGGCTTGGGGAAAACTGAAAAAATGAAGATTTGCTGATGGTCAGGTTTCACGAGCTAAATATGGCCCGTAAAAGAATCCAAAGGTCATAGATGGCATCATGGAACATGCCCCATGAAAGTGGAATATTGAAGATCTCTAGAAGTTGACTTGCGAATTAGAAATGAGTCATACTTTTTAATATATCCCATAAGTAAGTCTTGTAGGTGGAGGCCCTGGGAAACTAGAAATCTATCTAAGTATAGGGTCTTCCTATGAAGGGATCTATGGCCCATAAGTTTTATTAAGAGCCATACTACATGTTTGTGGATCGAATACTGTAATTGGAGTAGCTCAACTTTTCTGACAACCTAATCCACAAGACGAGGTGTGATCTGTAAGTCATTCCATGGCCTATAGAAGGGGGTTTTATGGACGACTCCTGCAATTTTTAAAGAAGGGTAGTTTCATTTTTTCACTCTTCTAAGCCTAAACCTCACTTAATTAAATCCCAAAACGTGATTCTCCAATTCATTAACACTCAACTACTCTCCAAACTCAGAACGTAGTTTCAAAAGGGCAGTAGCTAGAGTTTTCAAAAACCTTCTTCAAAATCTTTCAAGAAACTAATTTCCTAGGTATGTAAGGCCTGCAAAAATTTTTTTTACTATTTTGCCATCATGTAACTACTAGTTTTCTCCATGTATGAAGTTATAGTTGGAAACAAGATTTCTTTATTTTGAGAAATTGTTCTTGTTTATGCTAATTTTGAAGAAAAACATGAAATGTATTGAATTTTTATACTATATTGAGGTCTTAGGTTGATATGCTAATATTCATTGATAAACTAATTAATACCTAAAGTTACTATGAAAATATGTGAATTTCCAATTCTTGCTTCAAACATAAGAAAAGCATTAGCATAATAATTTTATGAACAATGAAGCATGAAACCTATGATTTTAGGCTTTTTTGTGAAAAGTTAAGAGAATGCTAAGTTGGGTTAAGTCCCAAAAGAAGAAAAATAATACCTAAACCAGATTATATTCTTTTAAGTATGAGCATATGGTTATTACTTTTGGGAGTAGCACTGAGCATCGATATGGGTAAAAGTATAATAACTCAAACTCATAAACTATGTAGCCAATGTAGGGTAGGATTTTACCAAGAATACAACTCCTCATTGCCACTGAGATGACCTAGTTTTAGGATGGATTCACTCCCTAGTTTTCGTCCCTTAGAGAAACTCCCCAAGCTAAAGTAAAATGATTCTTGCATATAGAGTTACAACACATATTTTTACTTTTAGCATGCACTTTAGTTATTATATATGTTGTCACATTTTAAGACATTTTTTTAGCTACTTTTGAGTATAGTACCCTATCTGTTGTTCCAAGCTTTAGCTATTTTACATACTCATACGTTCCACATATTGACGTCCTTTGGACCTACATCATTTTATGATGCAGATGTAAGTTGTAGAGTCCCTTAGTAGATGTTCTATTGAGGACTAACATTTCATCAACCATCGGTAAGGCCTCTTACTAGCCAGAGGTTTTGGAGTCTTTGTTTATGTTTTAGAATTTCTTTTCGGTTATGGTTATTGTGGGTCTGTCATAGTAGTTTTTCTAGATTACTTTTGTTAGAGGTTCCATAGATTAGATGTCGTGAGTTTTAGTTCTTACTTTTTAGTTGTTATTAGGTTATTTCTTTGGTTTAGTTGTTCAAACTATTGCATTCTCTTTAGCATATCATATCTAAGCCTATCATTTATTATTCAAGTCTTTTGCTGAGTAAAGTAGCCAGACCAGTGATTCTCGCTTGGGATCCAAACTGGTTATGGGTGCCAACCACATCTAGGGTGTAGATTCAAGTTGTGACAAACTTGGTATCAGAGCCATGTTTAAGTGTCCTAGGGTGTCTATGAAATCGTGTCTAGTAAAGTCTGTATTATTGTATGAAGGGAGCCACATTCCCTCTCGTGCTTCAGAATTATCTTTGATTAGTCCATTCTAATTCATGTATTTACACTATGTTCTTCAGATCATGCCTCCATGTAGAGTTTCTAGACCAGCTAGAGGTAGAGGATACCCAGTCAGGATGAATGGAAACCAGCCTAATCCACCAATCTTGAGGGACCTAAATGTCCAGCTGTACTTGTTGAGTAGCCATTGCAAGTAGATATCTCCAATGCTAAGCTTAGCGAAGCCATTAAGACTTGGCATAGACAGTCACCACATAGAGAGACCGACAAAGAAAATTGCAGGCATAGTAGTTTAGATACCGCTAAGGTTCATAAATTTTTGAGAATAAACCCACTTGAGTTCACGAGGTATGATGTGAAGGAGAATCTTGAGAAATTCATTGAGGAGCTCCAAAAAGTATTTTAGGTTATGCACACAGGTGATGTAGAGCGAGTTCAGTTGGCTGCTTCCTAGCTCAAAAGAGTGGCTAGACTCTGGTTTAATCAATGGAAGGGTGGTAGAGCAAAAGAGGTTCCATCTTTAAGTTGGGCAGTGTTCAAAGAGGCCTTTCTGGTACAATACTTTCCTAGAGTGTTAAGCAAGCTAAGGTGAGGGAGTGTTTGAATCTGAAATAAGAAGATATAAGTGTGTGGGACTACAACCTCAAATTCACTCAGCTATCCTATTATGCTCCGACTATGGTGGCAAACATGCTTACTAGCATGGCTTTATTTATATTAGGGCTCTCTCAGATGACTAAAAGGGAGGGTAGAAATGCTATGCTAATTAGGGATATAGATATAGCTTGCTTAATGACTAATGTGCAGAAAGTGGAGGAGGAAAAAACACAGGATAGGAAGGAGTTCAGAAATAAGAGGGGCAAGACATCATGCCAGGAGATAGGTAAGAAGGGGGTTGGAAGTTCCAATCATTCATTCTTTCAGCCTAAGGTATTTAGATTAGCACCTTCGTCTACTACTGCACCTACACCTAGGGTAAGGAATGAGCAGGGATCATAGAGTTGTAGAGTTTGGGCTAACCAATAATAAGGGAGTGTAACTCAAGGACTGACTCATTATCCAATTTGTGGTAAGTATGGCAAGTCTCATCCAGGAGAGTGCCTTGTGGGCACAAATGGTTGTTTTAGATATGGTCAAGTAAGATAATTGTTGAAGGATTATCCTATGGGGAGGCAGAACATTAGGGATAAAAAATCTCAATCAGTTTCTTCAGCACCACAGAGTAAGCTAGTTAAGAGAGGTACTACACCAAGGATAAGCAGGGGCACAAACCATCTATATGCCATGGCCATCACATAGGAGCAGGAGAACTTCCTAGATGTGGTTACTAGTTTGCTCAAAGTATTTACTTACGATGTCTATCCACAGTTCTTCTTGAGCATTTTAGTGTTTCCACTTCCATCAGAGAATCTATTCTAGCCCAAAGAGTTTATAAGGGTTGTCTAGTGTCAGTTTACCATAAAAATATCTTAGCTGATTTAGTTGAGCTAGACATGGTAGATTTTTACATCATTATAGGCATGGATTTACTTCATGTTTGTTATGCTTCCAAAGACTACAAAACTAGGGTGGTCAAGTTTTAGTTTCTTAATGTACTAGTCTTAGAGTGGAGGGGTAGCTCAGTTTTTCCTAAGGGTCAATTTATCTCATATATTAAAGTTGGAAAGTTAATTTCCAAAAAGTGTATATACCATCTAGTCAGAATCAAAGAATCCAGTGCCAATACACTATCTCTCTAGTCTGTTCCAGCCATGAATGAATTCCCAAAATTCTTTCCAGATGATCTACCTGAAGTCCCCCTTGATAAGGAGATAGACTTTGGGATAGACATCCTCCAAGATACTCTACCCATATCTATTCCTCCATATCGTATGGCTTCATCAGAGTTAAAAGTATTAAAAATGTAGCTGAAAGACTTCCTAGATAGACTTCCTAGATAAGGGTTTCATTTGATCGAACGTCTCACCATAGGGTGCTTTAATTCTCTTCATGTGTAACAAGGATAGTTCTTTTAGAGTGTGCATAGATTACCACTAATTAAATAGGGACACCATAAAGAATAAGTATCCTCTTCCTAGAATTGATGACCGATTTGACCAACTCTAGGGTGCTTCTTTTTTCTCCAAAATAGACCTCAAATCTGGGTACCATCAGCTCAAACTTCAAGAAAGTGGAATTCCTAAGACAACCTTTAAAACTCGCCAAGGTCACTACGAGTTCTTAGCTATGTCCTTTGGACTCATGGATCTTATGAATAGGGTTTTAAGGTCGTACTTAGATATGTTCGTCATTATGTTCATAGATCACAACTTGATCTTCTCTCGTAATGAGGAGAAGCATGCCAACTATCTTATAATTATGCTTTAGACCCTTAAGGATCAATAATTGTATGCCAAAGTTTCCAAATGTGAGTTCTGGTTAGCATCTGTGACATTTCTGGGTCATATTATTTCTTGTGAGGGCATTCAAGTCAATTCTCAAAAGATTGAGGTTGTAAAGAACTAGCCAAGACCCACAACTCTAATAGAGATAAAGAGTTTCTTGGGTTTGGCAGGTTACTACAAGCATTTTCTAGAGGGGTTTTCTTCTATCTTAACTCCCTTGACTAAGCTAACTCAGAAGAAGGTTAAGTTCATATGGTCTGAAGCGTGTGAGAAGAGTTTTCGAGAGTTGAAAACTAGGTTGAATACAACTTCAGTCTTTTCCTTACCCAAGGGACCTGATGGCTTCGTTGTATACTATCACGACCTAAGCCCAGGGCTTGGACATTACACGGTGAATGGGGAACTCGAGGGGACCCCACACAAGGCTCTTAGCATATCATTCACACATCCTTGGTCGTGGAAGAAAAATAGGCATCAACAAGATATAATAAAAAAGGAAAGCGGGACTAAGGGAAGTCTTTGATATTCACAACAGCATAAAAGAGTCAAGCTCATATCCTAACATAATATAGTATCCAACAACACCTCTAACTTAGAATGGAGCGGGGGCCAATACACTTCCCGGGCTTACCCTCATGATAACAAGTGTTCAACATAAAGAAGTCTCAACATAGCAAGAGTAACGTAGACACTGTCCTCAAATTTGAGGACTCACTATTGCTTTTCTCTGAAGTACCGAACTAGCCACGTGGAGGATGATCAAAAGGAGCTCTGATCCCTACATGGTAATATCATGTAGGCATAGAGTATGTATTATTATGTTTGAATGTACTAAGTATGTGGGGTGCAATGCAACAAAGACATAAGCCAATATATTCAAAATGCATAATCATACGCAATGGATATATAATCTCAATATGGCATGCATGACCAATGCTTATAATAAAACATGTTTGTAAATCATTCAACTTGCATAATATACCATACACATGTCGAAGAGACCTCAACCGACATAGACCAAGCAGCTACAACTTGGACTTCCAGGTCTGACATCCCCTCAGTTTAGGTGACCTAGCATGACACCCCCGCGAAGTGTGGTTTACTTGCCAAGGCAAACTAAACATGATAACATGGACTAGATGGATCTACTAGTATATTAAGGGTAATAATCATAATCCTATGGTGGCATATAGTTTAGAGACTAAAGACTTTATATAAGGACCCCTTGAGTCGAGCCCTCATCTTAAGCCTCAATCGATACTAAGTCACATCCCACAGAATACTTGAAATAATTATACTTTCATCATAACATGAATAGATTGTAAGAACATGGATTCAGTAACTCATAAACATGCTTGACCTCTACTAGTGAGCCTAACTTGAAGATGAGAGTAGATCATATTCATACATGACCCCTTTCTTTAACATGAATGGCTCACACGAGGTAAAATTTTGAAATAGGACTGAACTTGATACTTGTAAAATCATATATATTTTTCATGAAATCAATGCATGCTTGAAAGACCTTAATCATCATGAAGTCACTTGACCTGTAAATCATGTAATAGATCGTCAATAACTTGAGAATTCTTGTCATGTCATTTTATCAAATGCATGGTGGGTTCATGATATTTGTTCAAAATCATGCAATTCAAGAGTGAAATAAGTTGAGTAAACTCAATACAAATCAACCCACCAAAATAGTAGTAAAACCCTTATGTAGGGTACGCTGAAATCCATCATAAAAGCTCATAATGGTGTATAGTTTCATAGCTCAAATGATGTATAGTCTTAATAGACAAAACCAACTCATGGTATAGACTTGAGATAGATATTCATGCATAATCATTCAATACCTGATAAATCCCCAACATGATTTATATTCATATTTCATAATAAAATATACCCATAGGTAATACAATTGAAACCATGAAATTTTTATAAATAGAGAAGGTTGGGCTCTATAGGTGAAAGGACCTATGGATGAAGACCCACAAACCTTAAACATTGAATTCCTTCAAATGAACTTGAAGTAGACTTAGAACTTGAAATGAGTCCTTGAATTCCAAAATTGAGCTTGAAATCCATAGATTTGAATTAGAGAAGTGATAAAGTCGTAGAGAGGTTTTAGAAAGGACTTTATGAGCTATAGAGTTGAAGAATGACTATGTATTGGAGATTTCATATTTAAGTGGGCATGGGCCTATAACCCCAATGCCCTTGGGAGAAATAAGAAAACGAAGGAAAATGCTACACTGGTCCAAGCTTTAGGCCCAACGCGGACAAGTCGCGGATCAACAAACATACTAGTCTGCACCCCAGGTGTGTCGCGGCCTAAGCATGGATAGACACTGGATAAGGAAAGTTAGCAAAAAATATTTTTCACTATGGGTCTTCTAAAATCCAGGTTTATACCCATTTACCACTCAATTTTCCCACTGATCGAGTATATGAAGTCGGATTTTTGAAATCACACACACATTTTGAGATATATAAAAATTATGATTATGGGCCATTTCTAAGCACATGAGGAGTGTTTCAATATCTCCTCCTTGGAAACATTCGTCCTTGAATGTCAAAGTAACATGCGTAAGAGAAGTAATTATGAAGATTTCAATCTGACATGAATGCAACAAATGCACTTAAACATCATCTTCGAAAAATCTCAACATAAATGTCAAAAATCACCATAAATATGAATGCATGCAAAATGACATGATGGCTGAAACTTAAGACTTGAAATCATAGATGGAACTTAAGTTATTACCTTCAATTTGAATAGAGTGGAAGAGATATGGGTATCATTTTTTCATATCCGCCTCGGCTTCCCATATGACACTTTTAACTTGTTCATTCATTCATACAAAGGACCTTAACGAAAGCTATTTCTTTATTCCTCAACCTCTTCACTTATCTAACCAAAATCTCCACTGGGACCTCCTCATAGGTCAAATTATATTATATAAAACCCACATCCTCTAAGGTAACTATAACACTTGGGTCACCCTCACACTTTCTCAACATGGACACATGGAAGACTAGATGAACCATATTCATCTCCATAGGCAACTCCAGCTTATATGCAACCTTACTAACTCTCCTCAAAACTTTATAAGGACCCACAAACCTTGGGCTTAATTTCCCTTTCTTGCCAAACTGGACCACACCCTTCATGGGTGAGACTTCCAAATAAACCCAATCACCAATCTTAAACTCAGGATGTTTTCTCCTCACAGCGGAGTGGGACTTTTGCCTACTTTGGGCTGTCTTCAATCTGTCCCATATCAACCTCATATTCCCCAAGGCTTCCATAACCAAATCTGGACCTAGCAAAGCCATATCCTCCATATCAAACCACCCAACTAGGGATCTACAACACCTACTATATAAAGCTTCAAAGGGACCCATGCTAATGCTTCAGTGGTAGCTATTATTGTAATCGAACTCAATAAGTGGAACATGTTTATCCTAACTACCCTTAAACTCTAAAACACAAGCTCTAAGCATATCTTCAAGAGTTTAGATATTCCTTTCAGCTTGGCCATCTGTTTGAGGATGAAAAGTTGTGTTAAACTTAACCTTGATAGCAAGACCCCTTTAGAAGGACCTCCAAAAGTGAGAAGTGAATTGAGCACCACGATCAGAAATGATAGGCAAAGGCACCCCATGCAATCTAAACAACTCATGAATATACAACTTGGCATAATATTTGGCACCATAAGTGGTTTTAACAGGTAGAAAGTGAGCCGACTTTATTATTCTATCGACAACAACCCAAATAGAGTCAAAGTGTGCTCTAGTCTTAGGCAACCTAACCACGAAATCAATGTTGATCTCTTCCCACTTCCAAGTAGAAATTTCTATGTCTTGGGCTAAGCCACTCGGGCTTTGATCTTCAGCTTTCACTTGCTGAAAATTGTGACAACCGAATATGAACTTGGCAATATTTCTCTTTATACCACCCCTCCAATGCACCTCCCTCAAGTCTCTATACATCTTTGTGGAACCGGAGTGAACAGAATAAGATGAATTATGGGCCTCATTCAAAATGAACTCTTTTAAGTCATCAACATTAGGCACACACAACCTACCTTGGTACCTAAGGAACCATCTCCCCCTTGGGAGAAAACCTCCACTTTACTACCCTTCACCAAAGGCTTCCATTCTAGCAAGGCAGGGTCAACATCTTATTTTAACTTGACTTGCTCAATCAAAGAAGATTTAGAATCATTAACAACCACTATACCACCATTTTCAACATTATCCAACCTACCCCCCAACCAACCTAGCCAACCGGTGAACCTCTCTAGCCACCTTCTCGTTACCAACAACAATATGAGCTAGAAAACCTATGGACACTCTACTTAGAGCATCGACAACAATATTAGCTTTGCCAAGATGATAATGCACACTCATTTCATAATCCTTAAGGATCTCTAACCACCTTCTCTGTCTCAAGTTAAGATCTATTTGTGTGAACACATATTGGAGACTCTTATGATCGGTAAACACATCAACATGAGCCCCATACAAATAGTGACGCTAAATTTTCAAAGCGAACACCACGACCGCTAATTCAAGATCATGGTGGGATAATTTCGCTCATACATCTTAAGTTGCCTAGAGGCATATGCTATCACCTTGCCATTTTGCATCAAAACACACCCCAAACCAATCCTTGAGGTATCACAATAAACCACAAACCCTTCTAACCCTTCCGTTAGAGACAAGATAGAAGCGGATATTAGCTTGTCTTTCAGAGTTTGAAAACTCTTTTCATATTCATGGGTCCAAACAAATTTTGACTTCTTTTGGGTCAACTTTGTCATAGGGAAAGCAATAGAAGAAAAATCTTTCACAAACGTTCGATAGTAACCTACGAAACCCACAAAACTCCTAATATCTCTCGGAGTCAATGGTCTAGGCCAATTTTTTATCACCTCCATCTTCTTAGGATCCACCTTAATGTTGTCACTCGATACCACATGCCTTAGAAAAGCAACCTCTTTCAACAAAATTCACACTTTTCATATTTAGCAAACAACCTCTCATCCCTCAAGATTGCAACACCACCCTCAAATGATTCATATGCTCCTCTTCACTTCGGGAATAAATCAATATATCATCAATAAAGACCATCACAAATATATCAAGGTAGGATTTAAAGACCTTATTTGGTTAGATCCATAAATATCGTCAGTGCATTAGTCAAGCAAAAAGACATTACCACAAATTCAAAGTGCCCATACCTAGTCCAAAAAGCCGTCGTGGGAATATCACACTTCTTCACCTTCACTTAGTGGTATTCAAACCAAAGATCAAACTTCAAAAAGTGACTAGCCTCTTGTAGCTGATCAAAAAGGTCATCAATCCTTAGTAGAGGTTACTTGTTCTTTATAGTAACCCTATTAAGTTGTCGATAATCAATGCATATTCTACGGGAACCATCCTTTTTCTATATAAACAATATTGTTGAACCCCAAGGTGACTTGCTAAGCCTTATGAAACCCTTCTCCAACAAATCGCTCAATTGATCCTTCAACTCCTTCAAAACCTCTAAGGCCATATGGTAAGGGGAATAAAAATGTGTTATGTATCGGGAAGGAAGTCTATACCAAAGTCTATTTTCTTTTCAGGCAAAACATTGGGAAGCTCATTGGGATAGACATCAAGAAACTGATTGACCATCGAAACTGACTTAATAGGAAGGACCTTAGACTCAACATCCCTAACCATAACAAGATGATACATGCAACCCTTAGAAATCAACTTTTGGTCTTTAAGACAAGAAATAAATCTACCCTTGACTACCACATTACGACTTTCTAACTCAAGGATGGGCTTATTAGGAAATTGGAATTTAACCTTACGGGTTCTGCAATCAATAAAAGCATGACATGCATATAACCAATCCATCCCAAGAATAATATCAAAATCCACCATATCTAATTCAACAAAATCACAAGGCACAACTTTATGCAATATGGACACGAGACAATCTCAATAGACTCTTTTAGCAATAATGGACTCACCAATGGGGGCAGTTACCTCATAAGGTTCACACAACAACTCGGGACACACATGAAGGTTAGTGGCAATAAAAGGAGTAACAAAAGGAAGAGTGAAACTCAGATCTACCAATGCATATACATCATAATCATACACCTTTAACATACCGGTAACAACATTGGGCACCTCATCCACCTCTTGCCTTCCTTGGAGAGCATAGAACCTATTTTGCCTTAGCAAATCCCATGTTGGCCTCCAATTGCCCTTTGATCTGCATTAGCACCTTGGCCTTGAGGACGACTATCTCTACCTTTGTTTTGAGCATGAGGAAAACCTTGTGACCTATTTCGCCACAACCAAAGCAAGCATTAGAAGTTTTCAAACATGGATCACTATGGTTTCTCCCACACTTTTGGCACTTAGGGTGGGTAATCCCACCATTTCCATCTTGTAATCTAGAGTTATCATTAGCAAATCTCTCGTTAGGAGCATCGGAAGACCCTTGGCCTTGGAACTTATGGCCTTGAGGAAATTGGCTACCCTTAGAATCTTGGAAACCACCTTCAAATCAAGCCCTCTTGGACTCACTACTTCTTCTCTTTCTAAGCTTTTCGCCCTCTAGTTGTTAGGAATATGTCATAAGCCGAGACAAATCCATATCGCTCACTAGCATAGCAGTATGATACTTTTCATTAACCAAGTCAGACACTCCGGACATAAATTTGTTCATTCTAGCTCTAGGGTTGATAACTAAATGTGGAGCATACTTGGAAAGCTTGTTGAACTTGCGGGCATACTACCTCACACTCATGGAACCTTGCGTAAGGTTCATAAACTCCATCATATTAGCCTCTCTTAGCTCAATAGGGAAGAATCGATTGAGGAAGGTGGCTTTGAACTCTTCCCAAGGAATAGTATCATCATCTCTCATCTCCAATTTCCATTGAGTAAAATAAATTTAGGCCACACCTTTGAGTTAGTAGGCCACTAACTCCACTTTCTTCTCTGAATTAACCTTATGATTTATATCACCTTATACACCTCATCGATGAACTCTTGAGGATCTTCCTCCGTCTTGGACCCATGAAACTTCGGAGGGTTCATTCTTGTGAAATCCCTCACCCTTGAGTCCAGAGTAGGAGCATGAGGGGCTTAAGCCCCTTAGTTAATTTGGTTGGTCATAGCACGAACCAACATTATGATAGCATCCCGAAGCGCTTCTTGGGCCATCCCACCATCTTGAGGAGCTTATAGAGTGGGAGGGACCGGTTGCTCCTTGGAAGTATGGACTCTCCTTAGACTTACCCTTGGTATCGATATGATATAGAAGAAACAAGAGTAATTATTAGAGTAAAAGCCTTGTATTTACACCCAAAGCACAATATAGACAATTAAGAAGTGAAACATTTCCTAAAATGTCTCATAACCTCCCATTCATAGTTGTGGCTCACTTCACAACCATGAATAAGACTTTAATCGATGCGGTGTATTAGATTTCTGAGGACCATTAACATCCTAGGGCTCTAGTACCAAGATTGGTATTATCCAATCCTAGGTCATGACATGACACGGTGAATTGGGAACCCGAGGGACCCCTAAACAAGCCTCTTAGCATATCATTCATACATCCTTGTTCGCAAAAGCAAAATAAGCATCAACAAGATATCATTGAAAAGGGAAGTGGGACTAAGGGAAGTCTTTGATATTCATAAAAGCATAAGAGACTCAAGATCATATCATAACATAACATAACATAGTATTCAATAACACCTCTAACTTAGAATAGAGCGGGGGCCAAGACACTTCTCGGGCTCATCCTCATGATAACAAGTTTTCAACATAAAGAAGTCTCAACATGAAAAGAGTAACGTAGATAGTGTCCTCAAACTTGAGTACTCACCAATGCTTTTCTCCAAAGTATTGAACGAGCCACGTGTAGGATAATCAAAAGGAGCTTTGGTCCCTACATAGTAATATAATGTAGGCATAGAGTATGCGTTACTACGTTTGAATGTATAAAGTATGCGGGGTTAAATGTAATAAAAACATAAGCCAATATATTCAAAATGCATAATCATGAGCAATGGATATACAATCTCAATATGGCATGCATGACCAATGTTTGTAATAAAACATACTTGTACAGCATCCAACTTGTATAATATACTATATATATGTGGGAAGATATCTCAATTGACATAGACCAAGCAGCTACAACTTAGACTACAAGGCCTGACACCCCCTTGGTTTAGGTGACCGGGCATGACACCCCTCGACGAAGTGTGGTCTGCTTTCCAAGGAAAACCAAACATGATGACATTAACTAGATGGATCCATAAGTATAACATGGGTAATAATAATATTCCTATGGTGGCACATAATTTGAGTAGCTCATAAACATGTTTGACCTCTACTAGTGAGCCTAACTTGAACATGAGAGTAAATCAAAATCATACATGAACCCTTGCTTTAACATGAATGGCTCACTAGAGGTAAAATTGTCAAATAGGTCTAAGCTTGATATTTGTAAAATCATAGATACTTTTTATGAACTCAATACATGTTTGAAATACATTAATCATCATAAAGTCACTTGACTTATAAATCATGTAATAGATCATCAATAACTTGAGAATTCTTGTCATGTCATTTTATCAAACAGATGGTAGGTTCATGATACTTGTTCAAAATCATGCAATTGAAGAGTTAAATAAGTCGAGTAAACTCAATGCACTTCAACCCACTAAAATAGTAGTAAAACCCTCATGTAGGGTACCTTGAAATCTATCACAAAAGCTCATAATAGTTTACAGTTTCATAGCTCAAATGATGTATAGTCTTAATAGACAAAACCAACTTATGGTATAGACTTGAAATAGATATTCATGCATAATAATTGAATCCTTGATAAAACCTCAACATGATTTATGTTCATATTTCATAATAAAATATACCCATCTATAATACAACTTGAAACTATGAAATTTTTATAAATAGAGAAGGTTGGGCTCCATGGGTGAAAGGACCCATGGATGGATATCTACATACCTTAAACCTTGAATTCCCTTAAATGAACTTGAAGTTCACTTATAGCTTAAAATGAGTCCTTGAGTTCCAAAATTGAGCTTGAAATCCTGAGATTTGAATGAGAGAATTGATAGAGTCTTAGAGAGGGATTTGTGAGCTATAGAGTTAAAGAATGTATACGTATAGGAGATTTCATGTTTAAGTGGGCATGGGTATATAACCTCAATGGAATAAGGCAAAATAAGAAAACCAAGGAAAATGTTACACTGGTCTATGCCCCCAGCACGACACGAACCACATGTGGATCAATAAACACACTAGTCCACGCCCCAGTGCATCGCGGCCTGGGCGCGGACAAACACTATATAACAAAAATCAATAAAAATTATTTTTGCTACGGGTCTTCTAAAAGCTGGATTATACCCATTTCCTACTCAATTTTTTCCCGTGATCGAGAATATGAAGTCAAAATTTTAAAATCATGCACGAATTTTGAGATATATAAAAATTACAATTATGGGGCATTCCAAAGCGCTTGAGGGGTGTTTCACATACTATGATGCTTCCAGAGTTAGCTTGGGATGCATATTAATGCAAATAGGCAAGGTGATAGCGTATGCCTCCAGACAACTTAAGACTCATGTAAAGAACTACCCAACTCATCATCTAGAGCTTGCTACTATGGTGTTTGCTCTCAAAATATGCAGACACTATCTTTATTGTGCGCATTTTGACGTATTTATTGAAAACAAGAGCTTGCAATATGTATTTAGTCAGAAAGAGCTGAACTTGAGGCAGAAGAGATGGTTGGAGCTGTTGAAATTCTATGACGTGAGCATCCACTATCACCTAGGTAAAGCTAATGTAGCTATTGATACTCTTAACAGGTTGACCATGGGTATCATTGCACAAACTAAGAATGGAAAGAAAGAACTAGATAAGAAAGTGCACAAACTGGTGCACTTGGGAGTACAGATTGAAGATTCTGACAAAGTTGGTGCAATTATCAAAAATGGGGCAGAGTCCATCCTTAGTGGTGGAGGTGAAAGAAAAGCAAGACCAAGATCCTATCCTCCTTCAGTTGAAAGAAGATGTTCAGAAGCAGAGGGTATTAGTGTTTGCAAAAGGGGGAGAAGGACTCCTGAGATACCAAGGCTGGCTCTATGTACCAAGTGTTGATGGCTTTAGAGACAAGATTCTAGCGGAGGCTCATAATGCCAAATACTCTATTCACCTAGGTGCAACTAAAATGTATAGAGATTTATGAAAAGTTTATTGGTAGGATGACATGAAAAAGGACATTGCAGAGTTCATGTCCAGTGCCCAATTGCCATAAAGTTAAGGTGGAGCACCAAAAGCCTTGTCATGTGGCCTAAAATATTAAAATTCTAGAGCGAAAGTGGGAGATGATTAATATAGACTTCATAATAGGCTTACCCCGACCTCGTAGATAGCATGATTTGATATGGTTAATAGTTGACAAAATGACCAAGTAAACTCATTTTCTACCTGTCAAGACGATTGATACAGCTGAGGACTAGGCCAGACTTTATGTTAAGAAGATTGTTAGATTTCATGGGGTTCCTATATCCATTATTTCAGATAGAAGAGCCTAGTTCACAATATAATTTTATAAGTCCTTTAAGAAAGGGCTTGGTACGAAGGTGAATCTTAGTACAACCTTCCATCTCCGGACAGACAGGTAAGAGAAGCGGACTATACAAACTCTTGAGGATATGTTGAGGGCATGTGATATAGAATTTAAAGGTAACTGTTATGATCACTTAGCCTTGATTGATTTTTCCTATAACAATATTTTCCAAGCTAGCATACAAATGGCACCATATAATACCCTATATGGGATGAGGTGTAGGTCACCTATTGGGTGGTTTAAAGTTGGTGAGGTAGGACTTATAGAACCTAGTTTAGTCCACCAGGCTATGGAGAAGATGAAAGTTATTCAAGAGATACTAAAAATAGTGTAAAGCGCACAAATTTCTTATACCGATGTTAGATATAGAGATTTGGAATTTGCAGTAGGTGATTGTGTGTATCTAAATGTTTCACCGATTAAGGGAGTTATAAGATTTTGGAAAAAGGGGAAGTTCATTCCTTGATATATTGGCCTGCATAAGATTATTAGAATGATTGGTAATGTGGGATATGAACTAGAATTACCACTAGATCTAGCTCTTATTCTTCTAGTATTCCACATTCCTCTACTTAAGAAGTGTTTGGGAGACCCCGCACTAGTTGTACCTATAGAGAGTATTGGAGTCAAAATCAGCTTGTCATATGAAGAGACTCAATTCAGATACTAGATGATCAAGTTCACAAAATAAGGACCAAGTAAATTTCTTTTGTTAAATTATTGTGGAGGAACCAGTTCATCGAGGAAGCCAGTTGGGAAGCTGAGGAACATATGAAAATTAGATATCCTCACATATTTGCGTCTTCTAATGAAGAGCATGAAGGTAATATTCCTTATTCCTATCATTGAGTTGAGATGCGTCCTAAAATCTGAGTAATTAGATATTTGGATAGCTTCCTGTTGATGAACTATTTTATGAGTAGCAAACATGCTAACATTCCACAGTTTCATCTTCATTCGAGGACTAATGATCCTAAGAGGGAGATATTATAACACCCCTTATTTTTCTTGGTGTGACAAAAACTAAAAAAAAAAGATGTTTTGATGGTTGATGATGTTCACGCTCCAATAAGAAAGCGGTCACTATCAACAATTAACCTAACTAGTAGTTATGGTCAAATCCACAGGAAATACAGAACTTGACTATAGAGATCCACTACTAATCATTTCAAGCATCAATTACTAAAATCTCTAGATTGGGGGGGGGGGGTATATGATTTAAGAACAAAAATAAAAACAAAAATGAATACTATACTAACTATGCAGGAAGACACTAAAATTTAGCGACACCTTGGGAATTGTGTTTGCCATGATTCATTAACTCGATTACCTTAGCCAACATAACTCTGATTGGCAATTCGCATATAGGATAGTAACTTAGGTTCTTCCAGCCCACTTGTGAAGGTGAAGGTTGAATTTCACTATGGCGCGTGGTCGGTAACCATGGTGTGCCAGCTAACTATTACCCATTGTCCTAGTCAACCTCCCCTTGGTCAGGTTTGGTTGATTAGACTAGAACACATCAATCGAATCTTGTCATTCTCTTACCTTTTTGTATTTGTCACTACCTTGGGTGGAGTTTGGTGTTGGCCACCACCAAACATCGATCGAGATGAAGGGAAATAAACAATACATGCAAAACCCCAATCAAAGAAATGCAGAGAGTCTAGGTTCTTTCAAGTCAACTACTCATGGTTCCCACAACCCTAAGTTGTAGGTGCTTAGCTACTCATGGCTAAGACTAAATCAACAAAAGCAAATTGAAGACATAGTTGAGAGTTTACCCAAAATAATGAAGAACAAGAACATAATAAGTTGCAAACCACAAGGTTGGTTAATGGATAATGAGTACAATGTGTGTTTTGCAATCCCCAAAAGTGGGTCCTCAAATTAAATGTGAGAATCTACATTAAACCCTAGAAAAACCCTTAGAATATTCAAGAGAGAATATTCAAAGTGTTCCCTACAATATTCAATGTCTCCGACTACTTGTAAAACCCTAACATTAAGTATTTCTGCTATTTACAATTTACCCCTAAAAATTAAATAGAAAAGACAGTGGGCAGCAGGTACATCGCACAAGTACGGCTCATAGGGTGATCCACGAGTCGTAATTGGGGTTTCGTGGTAGGCGCTTTGCATTTTAGACTTGACTGTTATGACCCACTGGTACAAGTCGTTGCTTGGGCTACGACTCGTATGCTACTCTTGTAGTCTAGAACTTTAATTCTTAGTCTAAACTCATAGCTCTCTATTTCTTGCTATGAACCCACCTACATGAGTCATAGTGAGACCTATGACTCGTCGATTGGCCTCATTGGGCTAACCTCCACTTAGCAGATTTCTGATCTTTGCCCACTCTTTCTTGCTACAAGATCACCCTACGACTCGTAGCTCAAATTACAACTTGTAGGAAGGCTCGTATGTCCTGCTCTTCAATAAAATCAACAATTTTCTCCCAAAATCATGCCAATGTATCTTTTCTGCAATAAAAACATAAAAACCATAAGATGTTGCATTAAAACCTCACAAAATCCCTTATTTTAGGCACCAAGTGTGTTGTATTTTGACAACACATCAATACCCTCAACTTATAACTGTTGCTTGCTCTCAAGCGACGACTCAATCTAAGCATATAAGGAGAATCACACAATAGTTATTCTAATGGAATATATATTATTTAACTCTAATTCAGGTACCCAACTTTCATTTTTAGAACCTGATTGCAAAGTGACTAAGCAAACTAAAACACAAATATGCATCCGGCAATCCAACTATAACAAGCAAAGGGGTATCAACAATCCACAATCACTAAATTAGTCATATGTCAATCATGTGGTGCATATGCCCTCATAGAAAAGAAGTCCCTCTTTCTTACTCAAAAGGTATTTAACATTTAGATACTGCGCAAGCATTCTCACTATCACAAATGAAATTCATGTGAAATGACTAACACCATAGGTTTGCTTCTATACTCAATTTCTGGATTGATGACAAAGTGGATTTGGATCACTTTAGGACTTAATGGCTTGTAACATAGGCTCATGGGGATTTGATATGGCATTTTAGGCAAATAGTAACTAAAAGTTGTCCTTGAACCACGTTTATCAACACTCATACATCCCTAACTCAACCATTTTCACTAAATCTGCCCTTATTCTCCTTTTTCAAGCTTTTCTCGAATGCTTTCTTTCTCTTTTTCAGTTGTGGAATCCCATAAGTGGGGTCTAGGAAGGGAAGAATATACAGAAACCTTACCACAATTTCATAGAGGTAGAGAGATTGTTGCCTGATCACCCTCATCACAAAAACCCATGCACAGAATAACCTAGATATGGAAAATAGAAAAGGAAGAGAAAAGGAAATAGAAAAAGTGACTAATAACGAAAAGCACATACTAGCATATAAATACAAGACAATTAACATATATAAGATAGATAATGACCACATTGGACAAATCTTACTACCCTACTATCCCTTATGACCAAACATCAACTTAACCCTACTAACCTATTAGCTTGATACTCAAATTTGCGACCTCTACTCCTTCCTATATAAGGTTATGTCCTCAGTGAGATCAAGTTTCACTATATCTTTTCTGATCACCTCCACTCATTACATTTTTGGTCTAGCTCTACTCTTTTAAGTAACTTCTAAATACAACCTCTTGCGCCTCCTAACTGGAGCATCATTACTCCTTTTTTGCATATGTCCTAACCATCGCAGTCTTGCTTCCCTCATCTTATAAGCCACAGGGTCCACCTTGAGCTTTTCCCAAATGGTCTCATCCGTAATCTTATCACTCCTAGTATACCCACACATACATCTCAACATCCTCATCTATGAAACTTGCATCTTCTGGACATATGAGTTTTTGATTAGCCAATATTCCACCCCATACATCAAAGATGGTCTAACCACCACCCTGTAAAACTTACCTTTGAGTTTAGGTGGTATCTTCTTATCACACAATACTCCAGAGACAAGCTCCATTTTGTCCATGCTACTCTAATATGGTGTGTCACATCATCATTGATATTGCCATTACTCTATATATTAAAACCAATATATTTAAGGTTTTCTCTCTTGAGAATAGGTTGAGTGGTAAATCTCACATCAATGTTTGCTTCATCCCATGCCACACTGAATTCACAGTCCAAGTATTCTATTTTTGTCCTACTAAGTTTGAGCCCTTTGGATTCCAAAGTGTGTCTCCAAATCTCCAATCAATAATTAACTTTAGCCCTAGTCTTGTTAATCAGTACTATGCCTTCTACAAATAGCATACACCATAAAACCTCCTCTTGAATAGGCCATGTCAGTTCATCCATCAACAAGGCAAATAAAACAGGGCTCAACGCAGATCTTTGATGAAGTCCCAACTCAATAGGAAAATACTCAGAGTCTCCTCCCATCACTCTTACCCGAGTTTTGGCTCCATAATACATGTCTTTTATCATCATAATATACACCATAAGGACACCTTTCACCTCTAGACACCTTCATAGGACATCCCTCAGAACTTTGTCATAGGCCTTCTCGAGATCAATAAACACCATATGAAGGTCCTTCTTTCTTTCCCTATATTTCTCCACTAATCTCCGAACAAGATAAATTGTTTTAATAGTCGACCACCCAATATGAATCCAAATTGATTCTATAAAATAAATACTTCTTTTCTCACCCTCATCTCCACCACTCTCTTCCAGAGCTTTATAGTGTGACTTAACAACTTGATACCCCTTTAGTTGTTACAGTTTTGAATATCACCCTTATTTTTGTACAATGGAACCATTATACTTTTCCATTCATCAAGCATCTTGGTAGTCTTTATGATAGCATTGAACATTCTAGTCAACTAGTTTATGCCATCCTTAACCATGGTTTTCCAAAAATTTACTGGGATCTCATTGGGACCGATCGCCTTTCCTTTCTTCATCCTACTAATAGGACCTCTAACCTCTTCAATTTTGAACTACCTGTAACAACCAGAATCGCGATGACTATGGAAGTGTGACAACTCACCCAACTCAATATCTCTATCTCCTTTTTGGTTTAGGAGTTTATGAAAGTAAGCTTGCTACCTAAGCTTAATGGCATACTCATCCACCAACACCTCACCTTCCTGATCCTTGATGTACTTCACATGGTCCAAGTCATATGTTTTCCTTTCTCTCTCTTTAGCGAGCCAAGATAATATTTTGTCTGCACCTTTATCACTTAGCTCCATATATAGGAGCTCAAACGATATTGTCTTAGCACTTATCACCACTATGTTCGCTTCTATCTTTACCAACTTATAGGTCTCCTTAGCCTTCGCTTTTCATCCTCATCCCTACACTCCAACCATTTCATATACCCAATCTTTTTAGCTTTCACTTTTCCTTGGAATTCGTCAGTCCACTACCAATCACCTTGACATCCACCAAAGGTCCCTCTTGAAACCCCTAGTACCTCGATAGCTATTTTTCTAAAGCAACCATCAGTAGTGCCCCATATGTTGTTCACATCTCCGCCACTACTCCAAGCCTCTAAACTACTCAGCTTTTTCTTCCATCTCTCAAAGGAAGGAGTCAGGCCTCTCCATCTAATCCTCGGTATGGCATTAACAACCTTCATCTTCCTTCCTCTCTTAAACTCTAAATCCATCACTAGAAGGCTATGCTGAGTAAGAATATTTTCACTCGAAACAACCTTGTTATCCTTGCAAAGGCTTCTATCGCCCTTTTGAAGGAGTAAGTAATCAATCTGCATCTTAGCTACCATACTATGAAAGGTAATCACGTGATTTTCCCTCTTTGGGAAACATAAGTTAGCAATAACTAACTCAAAGGCTTTGGAAAAATTGAAGAGATACATCCATCCTCCATTCCTCTCCCCAAAACCAAGCATCTATGAACATAGTCAAACCTGCTAGTCAAAATATCCAATTGATAAACCACGATATGCCCATTAAAGTTACCCTCAATGAAGATTATTTTTGTATCTACTATGCTTCTCACAATCTCAACCAACTCTTCCCAAAAGAGCTTTTTGACTTCCTCATCCAAGCCTACAAGATGCGCATAGGCACTAAATACATTCACTACATGCCTACCAAACACAAGTTTGATAGACATCATATTATTATTAAACCTCCTAACCTCAACCACATATTCCCTAAGGTCCTCGTCTACTAGGATACCTACACCATTTCTATCCCTAGGCCCATCCGAATACCATAACTTAAACCCATCTACATCTTGAGCTTTGGTACCTACCCATCTCATCTCCTGAACACACACTATATTAATATGTCTCCTCTTAAAACACTTCACTAGCTCTATGGATTTTCCTGTAAGTGATCTTACTTGACCCTACCCTTAACTTAAAAAGGCCCCTACCTCTCTTACCACCCCTACCCCTTACCTCTGAACTCAACCGATGACATGACCCTAGTCCACCATTAGCTCTTGATGCCACTAAACTAAAAAATAATAACTCATTACAAAATAGTAAAATATAGGTAAACTACTAATCACACAATCAGATACAAATCACAATATGATATGTATGCTCGCAAACTATACTAAAATAATAAACTAATAAACAACTCAACAATATAAAACAGCAGATATAAGGTATACTAATAAAATAACAAAATATAAAGAAAAAAATCAAAGAAGCAAAGAGTATATTTAGAAAAATAGTAGACAATGAACAACTTAAGAAAACTTCCTAACAAATAAATTCTACACCAAGAAAGTAGGTACAGGAAATCTAGGGCAATGAGGCAAAAAATCAAAATCATAATGAAGAACAAAAGTAAATACTCAAACTTATCAAGAAATAATATCAAAAAACTGACTAGGGAATAGACTCACAAACTGAAATAGTGCAGTCAAGAAGTAGAGAAAGGGGAGGAACAATAGAACCAGGGTTGACTTTCATCTGGAATAGGTGTTGTCGAAAAATAGTCGTTGGATTTTTTGGAATTAGTTTCTGGCTGGAAATTTCACGCCGAAGTCGCTGGAATCTAACTAACAGATGTTGATCGAAAGCATCACTAGAAAACTCTTGTAGTGGTAGGGTCTGAATCCATAAGAAAGATGGAACATCAACATGATTTCACCAGCAAACCAACAACATGAGTTCACCGGGAAAGCAAAGGGAGAAAAAAGATGGAGTTCATCGGAAAACACGGGTTCACCGAGAAAGTGGAGAGAGAAAAAGGATGAGGTTCATCGAGAAAGGCTGAAAAACCTAGTAGATTGAGTCAAATCTCTAGAGAGAGAAGTCGATGGGAATACTTTATTTTTCTAAGTTACAAGAATGTACAGAATCATCGAGAAAGTAGAGAGAGAAAAGAGATAGAGTTTGCCGGAGAACATGGGTTCACTAGGAAGATAAAGAGAGAAAAAGGATGGGGTTCGTCAGGAAAATAAATTATAGAATGATAATATTCAAGAATAAAATAGCATAAGACAGATGGAAGACTATTTAGGACAACAATCAATTAACTTATGGTTGAATTGTTTCATGATACAGGGTGCAACATAGGTTTTTCAGGTTATTGTATCAAGCGCTTACTTTCATTTGTTCTAGTTTAATTAAACTCAAAGGATTGGTCAAAATTGATAGTCCTCTTAAATTATCGACTAAATTACTCTTGAAAGATGTGATTGGGAATTGATTGGATTGTTGATAGGATAGGCCAAAAGGCTTGATTTTGACAGAACTAATGAACCGGTAAGAGTCCAATATGAGATCTGTTAATTTCTTATATTAGAATTGATTGTTTTATAAGCATTGAGTCTTGTGAAGAGTATCAAGCAACGAATTGAGTGAGAGTAAGTCCAACTGAAACTCAATAACTAGGTCACCAAATGTAGGTGGGAATTGAACCTTAACTCGGATGAATTTCTTAGTATTTTCCCTTTTAGGAACTTGATTCATATTATTGGATCTATGATTAGTTGATGCGTTCTCTACCCTCGCAAAGTATTGAGCAGTTGTGGCTATATGAACACAATTGTTGTATGATTACTACCCCATAAGTGATTATTGTCACACAAGAAAAAATCCAAAATAGGACTTGATAGTACTCTGATTGGATTGAATTGGATTGTATATGATGAGTCATTGTCTAAACCATATTCTTACTTAAGATTTTTGACATCTTGATTGAGTTTTCTTACTTCTTCACTTGAGTATCTGAGTTGGTGTTATTCTACCTTTATGTCCATTTCATTCTTCCATTTTACATACCCGTGCATTCCACATACTGACATCCATGTGAGGTTATATCATTTTATGATATAGATATAGGTACTAGACATCATTAACAAGTGTATCATTGAGGATCTTTTCGCATTCAGCTGATTGGTGAGACCTCCCTTACATTTGGAGGATACCCACCTATCTTATCTTTCTTACTTTTGAGTTCAACACTTCTATTTTGATTTGAGGTAGTCTTAACCTTTCACTAGAACCACATATATAAATAGATAGAGGCTTCATAAACTAGATTGTTGAGTTATGACTGGAATTATGTGTCGCTAGTTTCTTTCATAGTAGTCTTATTAAGTTGATTTGATAGATTGGTTAGACTTTAGCCTTTGATTTTTGGTTTGATTATTTACTCCTATTGAGTTGTTCTTTGATTGTTGATGTCTTCTGCTATTAGATTGTGATTGAAAGAAAGTGATGAGGCCAAGTGGTTCACTTGGGGACTAGCAATAGTCTCTAAGTGCTAGTAATGCCAAGGGTACCCTCTTGGGGTGTGACAACATTGTTATCAGAGCACAGAGTTCAAGAGTCTATGAAGCTATGCCTAGTAAAGTCTGATTTATGGGTTTGTTGTGCAATTTTGCTTCCCAAGCACACGTAAGTGTATATGGTCAAGTCAAGTAATATCATGGGTCTTATCAAGCCATGATATCAAATCGAAGGACTTTAATTTGGCTTGAATTATTTTCAAAGACTAAAAGAGTTATGTGTGTTGTGCAAAAGATAAGCTGATTTATTACTTTCTACTGATTTAATAAAATAAAACTAATCTAGCAACTAATTCAGTTCCTTAACGGAGATTGAACCAATGTAAACGAACTTCCAGGATAACAACCTTTCTAGATGTGTGTTCCATCCTTAATCCCTCTGGTTATCAATGGGTTTCCTAATTACTGATTTACATGGTTAAATTTACAATCATGGTCTGTCGAGTAGAGATAAGCATGAACCAATGAAAATGCATCAAAACTGCCATCCTATTTTATTAACGAAGTAGGGTATATGGATAGGTGCCATTGGTCTCCCATATACGAATCATTCTGGAACTCTTGAACAAACAAGCTCCCTATACCTTGTGTTTTATCCCCTTAGCATCTTTCAAATTCAAGATGGACAACAAATTTATTCCAAACTTCGCCAAACTATGAAATAAAGATTAAAGAAATACATGAGTAATTAATATGAAAACCAATTAATAGACCAAAGAGAAAGAATCTAAAACATAGTATATGGCTACAGTCCCAGAATTAGGGAAATTATTCACTTATTGTCTAAATCAAAAATCTAAATAATCCAAAAAACATTCAATGAGTGAAATTAAAAGAGGAAAAGTAGAAAGATTAACCCTAAAAAAGTGTTCTTCGACCTTGTCCTCTATCCCAACTAAAGATGAATAGTAAAAATGTTCTAAAATAACATATAAAACCTAAAAATCTCATTTTCTGAATTTTCTTCTAATTAAACACAGGGTCTGCGACACAGACTAATTTTTATCCATGTGTATTTTTCCAATTCCAACTTTTAAACAAAATTTGACCTTTCATCAAACCAATTCATGAAGTAGACTTGTTCACCACTGTGTATTCTATACTTTTACTTGCTCGCTAAAATTTGTACTACCATCAAGCACCTTCGCAATGCAGAGGTGTCCCTTCAGAGTGTACTTTGGCCTCTTTGAGCTCGATTTCCCAGGTTGTGTTCCCTCTTATTTTATGGTTATAAACTAAGACCTCTATTCTTGTTTAAAGTCCTCCAAAACATAACCAAAAGTGTTTCTCTGCCGCAGTTAGCTAGAAATTCCAAAATCACAAGGAAAACCAAATAGACTTTATGAATTCGTCCTCAAAATAAACTCTAAATATGGGTATATTTGCCTATTAGGCGTACGAATAAGCCTAAGATCAACACCCCACACTTAAGGCTTTGTTCGTCCTCAAATAGGGTATGACTCATGCATGCATACTAACTAGGTAGTCCAGCTTAGGAAAAAATATTTACATAGAGGCTTGTCTCAGTAGTATGTCAAAGATTAAATTCACATTAATTAACCTAAATATTACCCAACCTCTAAATTGTACTCTACAATGGGGTTAGTCCTTTAATGACCTTGTCCCTCACAGAAGTAACGACCTATGTATAAATTGTTAAAACTAAACTTCTAAAGAAAAATTTCAAAAATTGCAAATCAAGAGTGATTATCATGCCACAAACTAAACTTGAACTAAAACCCTCTAAAACACAACACACTCACCGAGATGAACCTCCTTCCCACATAACTAAGAGACAACTTTGAACTAGTATTTGTTAAGGCCAAGAGTGAACTTGAATCAACCACTAAACATTCATATTATACAAACCATTGCAAATCTTAGCCAAAATCCATTATCTTAATATCGTCCTCCCATGAGCTTAAGCTGCAAAATCCTGATCTTTCGATAACATGTACTTATCAAGGAAGAATCCAATTCACCTGACTCTAAGAAGGATATGATCAAATAATAACCAAGTGAATGATACACCTAAGTATACATAAATTGTAATAATATTTTTGGGGTGCTAGAATACTAGTTTAGATATAGACAACTTCTGAAACGTCAAAACTACACCTGATGACATTTAAAGTTAGTCACACAAAGCTAAAAGATATCCTAAACAACAAGATAAATACTAAGATTATTGAGAAACTACATTTTCCCATAGGCCTTATACAAGCACTTTAAATAAGGTTTGCACTTGCAGTATACTAGTATACTCTAATTGCCAAAAGTTCTCATTTGATCACCAACACAAATTGAAACATACTAAACTCATGAAGACCAACATAATAACTATACGAGGTGTCGAGGATATGCTCTATTATACTTATGATCACGAAGGCATCTAGGATAACGTCAATTTTATGAAGTGAATAACCAGTGCTTTAACAACCTATCTACATTATTATGGCTACTACTTTTTAGAATTAGATGGGTCTTACCTTGTTAGCTGGGATATCCCCAAGGGTGGATCTATATACTTGATTATTGATATGTATCACGAATATCTTGATACTTCTATTGAGAGAGCTTATCTATTGTGAGAGGTCAAGGTTCTAGTTGCTGACCCTCCTGTGGATCATAGACTCATCGACCTTAGTACCACTGGTGGTTTTGTCCATGATTTGAGTTCCAAGATCTAGTTGATGCTCCAACTGAATATGTTACATTCATATACATTGTCTATTACTAGTATATTGGTTGTGGCTTGGTACCTCCAGGCAGTATGCTATGTCGATTGGGCTATGTTTGCTAACTATAACATCTGGAGGTATGGGCATTCAATTGGTTATTTCTTTGAATTTATTTGTACTTAATTATGCTATACTACTAGCTATTAACTTGTGAGACTTGCATTGGGTTTAATGTAATACTCCTCTTTAGGTTGAGTTGGATTAGTAACTAGGTTGTAAGGTTTCACGCTTATACTTGGTGACTATTAACGCTTCTAGCTTGCCAAGTGGACTCTATAGCACATCTTTCTTTGCTAAAAAGTGGTAAATTTTCCTTTCCCTTGTATAATTCTATTCTTGCTTTTTTGGCTTAATGTATCTTATTCATCTTTTTTTTTATTATTTATTCTATCATTATTTTATCTATTGTCCAATTATTTATGTTGTACTTTCCTTGTTTATGTGTTTTTTATACTTAATTTATCTATGAAGCTCAGTCAGCCTAAGCCTACTATGTACTATTTGTTAGGTACTAATAATATACTTTTACTCATACATATGTAGTGCGAGTCTTTACTGTTGATTGACCCTCGTGTAGAGCTGTTATGGATCTTGGAGATTGAGGTGAGCTCCTAGTTTTCATAGTTACTGATTCACATCTACCTTCATTTACTCTAGTAATTATATTGTATCCAGAGATAGTCTAATTGATGTTACATTTATAAAAGCCTTGTGCTCTTATTTTGTGTATTAGATGCTTGATTACTAACTGATGTCAGCTCTTAGGGTGGGTTCAAGTATATTATTTCTTTATTCTTCTAATTCATCTACTTTTTTTGTAGCTTTTTACTTCTTATGGTTATGGTCTGCGAGATAGTTTGTTACCTATGATTTCATACTATCGTTAGGCCAAATGCTAGTAGGTACCATCATAGCCTGAGGGTTGGGTTGCGACAAGTTGGTACCAACAATACTAGTAGAGTCTTGCAAGTCAATACAAAGATGTCTGTATCCAATCTTTGGGAGTCTATAGGGTACTCTTAGGAAATTCTTCTCTTGGCTCCTTATCATGTGTTCTACTTTTGATAAGTCTCCAGAACTACTTATTAGGAATCTACTCTCTCTTTAATGAACAACACGAGGTTTTGGTAGATATGATTAGAGCATCAACACATCTGACTAGAGTTACAGTAGATGGTTTCTAGGTTGGATATGGTTTAATGGTTCCTCAATAGGGTTCATCATAAGATTTAGACTATATGGTCAGATTTCTTGATTGGATCAAGCATACCTTCACTTTCTTCCCTACAGAGCAAGATTTGAGCTAGGGATTTGTTTAGGGTTGACTTTACCAATCTGTTTGGCATCAAAGCACTTTTGTAGCGACATGTACTAATTTTCTTCAAGTTTTGAGTCATCTAAGAGATGTGGAGCAAGCATGTCTTAAGGCTTTAAAAGGAGACTATTAGTTTGGTGAGGGTCCTATTCCTCTTCAGCCCATCAACCCAATAGCAGTAGCACTAGGAGATCATAAGATAGGTTTTAGTTCTTGCAGTAGACTAAGTTTAGGTTTGCATTCCCAAGATGTGCACCATATGCATTCAGATCATAGGATTTCTTCTACTATAGCTAGATCTTCTTACCAGTCCATATTTTGTTAAGTATGTTTAGAATATGGAAAGCTAAGATACTATGTTAGAGAGTAACCTATGTATCTATAGCCTTAATGATAGGCTAGGTAGGTTCAAGGCCACCAGGCTTTGATATAATCATCTAAGATTAGTCCCCTGGGTGTTAGAGTTGGTCCAAGGTTACCATGGTAGATAAGTCAGTTCATTGTGGCTTTTATGTCATGCTTTAGACTACAAAGGTTGCTATGATTGTAGGGAAGTTGGGCACTGATCCAGGGATTGCCCTAGATAAGAGTTGATCATTGAGATATTCGTAGAATCTATAATCCCTAGGCTAGGTTTCTTAGAGCTTATTAAATTTGTAGAGGATTGGGAATCGATCTAAAAAGTATCCCTAGTATAGGACCATGGTAAGGTATATTTAGTTGGGTTAGTCTTGTAAGTTAGTGGCACCATCGATCAGATTGGCACCATCAATCAGAGTTAGTACTCAGTTTATTATTGGCAGTAGTTCGACATTTAAGTGGAGGTCGATCATGACCCCTTCTATACTTCTGTAGGATGATCAGAAGCTGAGGCTCTAGATATTTAGTGTATTTGTATGATTTTATTACTTCACTCTTCATTATTTATAGTGTGTGGTTTTGTTTTTTCATACCCATGTGTGCCTATTTGACTTATTATTCATCTTATGATTATGGTGTTGGCTCTACTTGGAGCTATGCGTATGCGTTTTAGTTTTGTTGTTGATTTCTGTAAGGAATAGATTTAACTAGATCGTGCTTCCATGCTTGGGAGTAGTGATTTTGTTTTTATCTTCTTCCCTTGCTTTGTTCTTTTTTATTTGTTGATCCTTGGTTAGGGAGGTTACTAGGCTAGCATTTCCCATTTAGGTTGGGTTGTGCTATTGGACCTAGTTTTCTTATAAGGTTGCCTTAGTTGTAGGCGGTTCTTTTTGCTTTGTCGTTTAGAGTTGGTGGCTGGGGTGTCATGTGTGACAAGTAGTGTAGCCTTTTTGGTAGTTTGTGATAGTACGAGCTAAGCAATTCCTCCCTTTTACCATAGTCTTTCCTTTGACTGAGTGTGATAACTTGCTTGTTTGGTCTTTTAAATTTACTCTTTCAAGCATTTTGGTGGTTGGTTATGGATAGCTAGATTTTTTAGATGTTATTTCTTACGGTAGCTAATTTTTTATGGTTGTGTTAGTAGCTCTTAAGGTTTGGTTGTATTGTGGAGTTGGTCTGATTGTTCTCCTTGGTGAATTCAAACTTTTGTTTTAGTTTGGGGATGGATATTTGTATAGAAGTTTCATCCATAAGATAAGGTCAATGTAATTCATGGAATCTATATTTTGGTTTTGGTTTAGGATGTGAGGTTTTCCTTTATCTAATTTAATATCTTGTGATATTTGTTAATGGGAGTTGATACCCTTATGTTGTGATCAATCAATTAACTGTGTTGATATACTACATACCAACTTGGTTTCCAATAGACTAGGTGTTTGGATCAGATTTGCACTCTTAGAGTAGTTCATGGTCCCATGATTTTGGTTTTGTCAGAAGTTTGTATGGTAAAACTAAGTCTCTAGAGTGGCTCAACGCAATTGTATTGTTTGCATGATTATAGTCTTTAGGGATAAGAGTGATTGGCTCTCAAAAGCTGTGTTTCAGCTAGGCTTGCTGGTTTTACAAGTTAGGGATAGATTCAAGCTTAGCCCTGGGTTATGTTGTTCATGTGGTATATTGTCAATTCATCTGCTTAAAACAAGCTATATTTGCTTTCAAAGTTGTGTTGTGAGGTCTTACAGGTGTTCAATAAGGCTAATAGCAAGTGGGATACTCCTCGTGGTCAGAAGATATTAGATTTTAAGCTTGAGGTTGGTATGTCAATTGATAAGGTTGGTTTGCTTCTTCTATGGTCTTGTGTGTTCTTAGTTTGCTGATTTTAGGGAGATCTTGGTTTCTTTTAGTGTTTTTGATATGTTCAGTTGTTTTTTATTTAGTTAAGTGAGAGTTGGAGTTAAAGAACAAATTAGAGGAATTTTTGACGTTTTGAAGTGAGCTAATAAATTTTCAATTTTCTTCTAATACTGAATTTTATTTCTGTGTTGTTCGATTCGTAAGGGAGCCTAAGGGTTTAGTAGAGCATTCAAGCCAAGTATCCTTGTCTTTTGTGCTCTTTAAAAAATGAGTTTCCTTGACTTTTGAGGATGACAATCCTTTTCATTGGTGGATATTGTAATGACCCTCTAGGTCCTTTTCTCTACTTTCCAATCCTTTTAGCATTTAGAGCTTTTTTGTAATGATCCTATGTCATTTATGACTTGTTGGCACTGACAATTTGGTATCATGGATGGTTGTTTTGATTTTATGCGTATTTATGTGTTTTGTGGACTTTGGATTCTAAAGAGTTGACTTCGATCAAAACTCTAGGAAGATGGCCTCAAAATGGAAATTTTTTTTCCATCAGCTCTAGAAGGATGGTTTTAGGCTATGAGCATGGTTGGCTTGGTTCTCGAGTCTATCAAAGTGAGGTTGTTCTATTAATTTTTACCCTTTAAGCTTTCACCTAGTGTAATGACCCGTATATTGTACGAGCTCGTTAGATCTTAGCAATTTCGGTTTCGTAAGGCTTTAGGCTAAGGTAATGCTCCATAGGAGCCCTTATGGTCCGTGTGAGGTCACATGGCCTATGTAGGGCTTCCTTAGAGTGACCCTTTGCCTTAAGGTGGATGTTTGTCCCTTGCCGTAGAGTTTTAAGCTAAGGCACGTCACAATTGGACCCCACACAGGTCGTCTAACACTTCACTGACCGTGTGGAGGGTCGTGTGGTGGCCTTAAGCTCGCAATCCCATCATTTGGGACCAAGTATGGTGACCTAACCCCTCACATGGCTCGTGTGGTATGACACATGCCGTGAGCACCCCCTCTCTCCCCACTATGGCTTCCGGAGTGAAATGTTTCAATCTATAGAATCATCGTCTCATAACATCGTCATGAAATTTTTCTAAGGAAGAGGACACGGTTGAGTTACACGGCCCGTGTAGTTTCACATGGCTTATGAGACCCTCTTATAGGTGATTTTGTCAAGTATTTCTATGTATGGGATTACTATTCTGGACCTTCATCAAGCACGTGTAAGTACATGGTTTGTGTAGTGCCACACGGACCATATACCCTCCCTTCAAGTAGTGACATTCATTTTTTTAACTCATTTCATTAATGGCATTTTAGTAAGTACGATTTATTCGAATGGTCTTTTGGGATTTTTGATACAATTTACCGATTTATTCTAATGGTTTTTTGGGATTTTTGAAGATACCTAAGCACTTGCTAATGACCTAAACTCTATTCCAAACATTCAAATTCATTCCTCACATTTGAAACTCGCTCTAGTCTCTCTCAAATAACTCTTGTGGGTTGTAAGCTTGGGGATCATGTAACAACTCATTATTCTTCAAATTTCTCCTTAACTCTTCATCGTTAGCTAAGGTATGTGGGTTTTGATCCTTGGTTCCTTTCAATCAAGGAGACCAAACTCTTTTTAAGTAATTTTCATTAATTTAAGCTTACTATAAATATAAGTTTTCAATATTGTGATTTATTAAATTCAATTGGTGGATGGGTTATACTTTATTGATGATTTTAAGTTAATTTAAGTCCTAATATGATAGTTTGCATTGATATTGTGAAGTTATGAAAGTACATGTCCGCTTTAAAGCTTGTCTTGTGCATGAGTGATCTATATTATGATTTAAATGTGAATTTTACTTATGTTTTTACTTGAATCTTATAATATATTATTGAATTAAGTTTGAATTTATATGACACATGTTATTCCAATCTCATTCATAGGATATGCATTCATGAATATCGGATTTTATGAAAATTATGAAGTGGGTTGAGCCCAATCATGTTTATGTATATGATTTTAATAAGATATTGGTTATGACAAGAATGTGATCATATAAATATCTATGATTATGGCTTTTTGACCATTTTGGGTGCTTGCACAACCTCGTATATGTAGATGACATTCCTATGCATGGTATTATAGTCATGAACTATGATTTGGCATTTAAGCCTAAGTAGGATTCATTATGAATGACATTTTGTCTTTAAGCCTAAGAATGTATTGAAATAATTTGATAAGATTTACATCTCCTTTGAAAGCATGTATATATATATATATATATATATATATGTATTCATATGGGATGACGAGTTGGCATCAATGGATTGAGGATTCCCTCTCTTTCCTTGAACTATGTGCCTAGCATAGGTTATGTGAAAGTTCAATCCGAAATAGGGATGCCTATAAGAAATGTTGAATCCAAAATAGGGATGCCCATAAGGAGAAAAATTATATGATATGCTATATGTGAAAATCCTATCCAAAATGAGGATGCCCATAAGGAAGGTTGTTTCATACTAAATTGGAATGTCCATAAGGTGAAGTATAGTTACCTTTGGAAAGTATACCACCTCTTTACAAGTGAAGGGATTTCATCGGGATTCCAAGTAATAGCTCTCTTGGTCTTACTCTTGTCGATTGAGGTCACATCTCCACTATATATGAACATTGTGGCATATTATGCATCATGAATTACATGGCATATCATATATACTCTTCTTTGGATATATGATTATTTCTATATTATATTCCCATGTCATCTAATATTGAATGCTGGTTTGATAAATTATATGCATTGCATGCCCGCATAAAGTGATTTGGTTATGAGCCTTATGATATGACAATATGATATGATGTGGAAGATCCTAAGTCCCAAATTTCCCCCATAAAGTGAGTCATACTTACCTGCCCCTAATTATCTATGTGCTATATGTTTTGGTGAATTCATATTACTCTCATTCTTTATGACATCCCTATAGCGTGAGTGCTATTTTCCCGTCCCTTAGAATTATGTATTTATTTATCATTTACACTTCTAAACTGATGATATGAATACGGGTACTATGAGTCTAGTTTAGGAGTTCTCGGGTTCCCATTTGCCATTCACTCCTAGAGCATAGATCCAAGTTATGACAAACTTAGTCTCAGAGCACTAGATTTGCAAATGATCCTCAGAGTCCAATATGCCAAGTCAAGTAGAGTCCTATTCATCAGTGTGAAGTGCACCATGCCTATGAGTGGGAGACTATGACGACGTTCTAGGAATTATCTCACTTCTTTATGTCTTATGTCATGCTATGGATTGTATGTTTGGTTTTCCTGATATTGATGGTGTCATTTCTCCATTATAGAAGATGCCTCTAGGAAGACCTCACCTACCAAGATCAGCCCTGACTTATAAGGGTCATGTACCTCAAGGGTCTATGGAAGAGCCCATCTCTAATGGTGAATTCTATACAACCTTTGCTATGATTGCCCAGGTGGTGACATCTCAGACCATAAAGGCTAATCTCCCATGGGATCCCACTCCAGCTTCTAGGGTTAGAGATTTCACTCGGATGAATCCTCCTGAGTTTTATAGGTTAAAGGCTGATGATGATGCTCAAGAATTTATTGATGAGCTCACCAAGGTGTTGAATGTTATGGGTGTCACTTATGAAGAAAAAAACTGAATTGGTTGCCTATCTGTTGAAGGATGTGGCTTAAGTGTGGTATACCCAATGGTCTATGGAGAGGGTTTATGGTAATGCTGCCAATTTGGAGGAGTTCAAGTTTGCATTTTTGGATTGTTTCTGTCATGACTCAACCCCAGGGCCGTGATTAGTGCCGTTGGGCACCCAGACATACATTAAATCGAATCTTTATTCACAATAGCTAAGGAATTTTTCGAAATTTCGACAGAGTTTTCTCTGTTTTACTGACTAGCCTCACCTGCAAACAGCGAACCCAGCAATAGCAGACATCACTATATGAATATATATATACGGTCCGACAAGGTCACCGCTGCGGCAGAACCGCCCAACAAACATATCATACAAATGATGTCACACCATCACAGTTCCCACACCCACATGTATCCATAGACCTCTATACACACAAACTGGATCATAAGACGCAATAGGGCCCCATCATACCCTTGAATGTATACATATGAAAGTACAAAAAATAAGAAAACATATATATACCAACAGACTACTCCTGAGGCAAGTGAGCACTTCAATGGTAGGCGAGGATCCTAAGAAGACGGCCCACTAACCTATTTATCTATACCTGCGGGCATGAACGCAACCCCCGAAAGAAGGGGGTCAGTACGAAATTCGTACCAAGTATGTAAAGCAGAAAATCCGAAATGTAAGTGAAAGTAA